>CM045749.1:3634167-3766667 GCA_024760905.1 Plotosus lineatus
TCTAAACCCGTTTCCTCTATTTTTTTCTAAACCTCACTGGGGTGCGTGCGTGTGTGTGCGTGTGCGATTCAGGCCCATGCTGAGCTGTGTGTGAATCTGGTTCAGTCCCATCAGAAGGCTCTTGTGGAGCTACAAGAGAACAGCAGCAAGATGCTACACCAACAAACAGAGACGGCACAGCACCTACGCGAGGTCGGTCAATATATCACAGTACAACCCGAATATTGCAATGCAACAAAATATCACTGTATTAATGTGCGTGTGTGTGTGTGTGCGCGCGTGCGTGTTTATAGATGACCGAGATGACTCATTCTCAGCTGATCAATGTTCCTTCTGTCTCATCTGTGAGGCAGCCACTGTCAGATAGGTAATCAATCTAAAACCGCTTTCTTCTCTGGTTTATGTATTGCGATTTATTGCCATTTCTCGTATGTATTGCAATATATTGCAAGAAGAATTTCATCTTAAAAGTCAGCCTTTTCTTGGCAGTATTTATTCTTTATTTCAGTAAGAGAAATCAACAACATTTAAAAACGTTGTTTTGGCTAATATGCTCACAGGGGGGGGGGTTCCCTTCCCACAGGGATATTTTTAAAAATTTCAATGCTGTAGATGCCATTTGGTGACCACTTGCAACATTTAATCTGAAATATATAGTATAGAAACTGTACATAAAATTTCGCCTACTGTATACTTTTGTATGTAGCTTTTGCTTGTGTCTGAGAGCAACAGTTTTACATACTGAGGCCAAACTGAAAATCTAAAACGTGAAGTAATAGAAGATAGTTTGAAATGCTAACAGCTTTTAATTATATTACAGACGCTCCCCAACTAACGTTGTTTTTTCGATTTTATGGGTTTTTTAATTTTTTTCCAAAAAAAGTCAAGTTTTCAGTTTAGACATAAAGTTCAAGAATTTTATTGTATTAATATTGATAATTTTGGCAAGAAAAAGTAAAGACAAACCAAAAATCCCTATCTTAAAAAATTAGCATATTTAATCCGACCAATAAAAAAAAGTGTTTTTAATACAAAAAAGTCAACCTTCAAATAATTATGTTCAGTTATGCACTCAATACTTGGTTGGGAATCCTTTTGCAGAAATGACTGCTATATATATATATATATATATATATATATATAATATTTCACCACCCTCTCCTCTTCAGGTGATTATAGAAGATACGTGCTTAAGATACATTTCTGAACTCCTGCCAAAACTTTCAAAGAAGAATCAAATTGACTCCAGTATTATATATTATAATGAACTGGATAAGAGTGAAACTCTCTGTAAATCTGATCAGATCTGCTGTGCTGTGCTGTGCTTGTCAGGGAGGCTGGATTGAGATGGTTTGAACATGTACAGAGGAGGGACAGTGAGCACAGTGGTACCTCACCTTACGAAATTAATCCATTCCAGAAGTGGTTTCATAACCTGACTTTTTCATAAGTTGAGCCACATTTTACATGTAAAAGGCAAGTCTACCTTTTAAGGCCTCCTTCTGCTTCAATATCGTGCTGATGGTAGACGGTTTTGGCCATATTCCTTTGTGATGTCACTCAACCGCATGCCACGAGCCCATTTTCACTTGCACCGGGAATCACACGCGTGCGTGTGTGTGTGTGTGTGTGTGTGCATGCATGTGTGTTGACCATGTCTTTCAAAGCAGAGTTATAATCTTACAAATGTTTGTGCAAGGTTAAAAGCTTGAGCCAAAAAATAAAGTTGCAATGAGCATACTTGAAAAACTCAGGAAACAACAGTAACTATGTCCTTTACACGTGTTAGAACTCGGTGAAAGAACAATGGGTTGAAAACCATCATGGGTATTATGGAGGGTATTATGGAGATCCTAGCCAATGGGAGACCAGTGGGGCGGGATGTTGGGAGATAGCCAATGGGAGGCCAGCGGGGCAAGATGTTGGGAGAAGCAAATGGGAAGCCAGTGGGGTGGGATGTTGGGAGATAGCCAATGGGAGAGCACCTTGCGCATTGTTTGAATTTTTGAGATGGCGCGTTTCGTAACGTGAATTTGTTTCGTATCCAGAGACGGAAATTTTAGGTAAATGCGTTTCGTAACCTAGATTTTTCATTTGTTGGATTTTTTGTAAGGTGAGGTACCACTGTATATTGATAGTAGGATGCTGATGTTGGAACTACCCGGCAGAAGGCCTAGAGGAAGGCCAAAGAGATTTATGGATGTGGTGAAAGAGGACATGAAGGTAGTTGGAGTAAGAGTAGAAGATGCAAAGTATAGGGTGAGATGGAGGCAGATGATTCACTGTGGTGACCCCTGAAGGGAACAGCTGAAAGGAAAAGTATAAAAACAAATTCTATTGGCTGAAGGCCTTCGTGACAATCCGCACTGCCCAATCCTGGCATGGCTCTTATTATACCGGGCCCTCCATGCACTCAATGACTGTAGATAAGAGGACAGGAACACGATTGTGTCAGGGTTACATGGTGGGACCTCTGCGGTCGCATTTTTTTTTCCCAACGAAAGCATTACTTCCAGTTCAATTAGCGGGAATAGCGAAAGGTTTTTTTTTTTTTTTTTTTTTTAACTGTTCCGAAGTTTTCCGAATGCATGTCAAAAACCCGGGTTTGCTTCAGAGTATTGCAATATGTATTGTTTGCACGTTAGAACCGGTATAAACCGGTTTTATTGCGCAGCTCTTTGGTTTATATGTGAGACTCTTTACACTATCATACATGGCAATTTTCTGTGGATCCGCGGAATTCCGTAGTTTTAATCTCCGTGGTTTTAATTCCCCCAAGGAATCAAATTAAAGTTGAGTTTGTCAAGCAGGGAATGTGCTTTGAATTCACGTCTTATTGGCGTGGCCTGCAGCTCGTGCGAGAGAGAGGGAGAGAGAAGGAATAACGCTTTAGTGTTTAGTTTAGTTTTTTAAGCGGTTTTAATTCAGTAAAAGCAGCGAATGCGCTTTGAATTCCATATCTTGTGGGCGTGGCCCACAGCACGCGAGAGAAAGAGGTGTGTGTGTGTTAATAAAAAATGTTTAATAATGGTTTAATTAATAAATATGTTAATAAAATGGTTTAATATGTTAATAAAATGTTTAAATGCTTTATAATAATAATTAATGATTTTCTTTTACTTTTAACACATTTCATACAAAATTGGTGTACTGTTATCATTCTAAACGGTTTATGGGGTTTATCCAGTCCAAAGACTGGAGCCTTGAAACGAATTAGGCATTTAACATGTAAAATGTGATCTCTACTTATGAAATCCCTGCTATACGAAAAGGGCTCTGTAACGGATTAATTTCGTAAGTTGGGGGCCGACTGTATTTGATATTATTTTACAATGTTATGTTTATAATAATTAATTTAGGGGTGTTTTATGAGATACGGTAATGGTATTTATGGATGTATAGTACAGTATGAGCGTCATTCGTCATACGTCACTCTAACAACTTGCGTTCACTTTCAACTTGCGTTCGGCCATTCGGAACCAATTAAAAACGTAAGTCGGGGAGCGTCTGTAAATTAATACACTGTCGTTGTTATTTACCTGAGTAGTGTCTCAACATTAATTAGTAACTAGCAGGCTGAGACAGTTAGTTGAAAATGTTTCATAAATTTATAAAGTGGTTCACAGGAAATTTTTGTGTATTTTTTTCATTTTTCATTTCTACAACACAAAACAGAGCCATTGTTGACCTATTTCTCAATTCTGTGTATCTATTATATTGCAAATACATATATGTCTACAAATAATTATATTCCAATTAGTCGATGCTAGATGATATGTTGACCAACTGTAGATAGCAAACAGGCTCTACCCTGGACCCCCACCCCCCGCGCGCTAAAGTTCCGCTGAAAATATTTTTGCTGTCGCTCTTTATGCCCTATTGATGTCACAACCTTTCTTGTGATTCATTCTTGATACAGCCTATAAAAAGTGTGTTTGTGTGCATGTTAGGAGTGAGATCTCAGCTGAGAAACCTCCAGCAGCAGACATTCAGAGCAGCTTGTCCGAGTCCTCCAGTATACACAGTCTCAGGTAACCAACACGTCCACACACAGCAGCCCACATACAGCCTCGAGAGCAGACCACATTTTTATACACTTTTCTTTCCACAAGCTTCAAGATCTTCATTAGCTGTAATCTGATTTGGCTCTTTTTACTCCCTTGTTTTAGATAGGGATGCAAACTTTTAAAGACAGCAAGTTATATTAGAAGTAGGAACTGTTATGGAGTACCACTTGTGCTTCTGGTATCTCAGATTGATCACAAAATAGCGTTTGTTTTGTTTGTTTTTTTCTACTGGTCTCTATGTCAGTGTGAGACAGGATGATGGAGGCAGAGGAGAGAGGAACAGCTTGGTAAAAAAGGAAGAGAACTTCGCCACTGATGACTCTCTCCAGACCGATAAAGGTGAGGATCCATAGAGCGTGTCTCATGGCAAAATGGAGAGAGAGACTGGTGTGATATTTAGATTATGGTTAATATGAAGCACTGGGATAACTTTTTACACTTCCAATCATCTACTCTTCTCAATCAGTCGACAGCGTCTCAATCCATTACTCTTTGAAGTTTGATGAATCTGTGACTGAGGATGAGCTGGAGAAGTCGTTCCGCTCCGTGCTTCCATCTGAGTCTCACTGGAGAGGATCCGTGGAGAGGAAACGTCATGAATCTCGCTCTGAAAAATCATCTAGCAAGGTGACACACACAGAAAGTCATAATATGCACAAGAATACAGACATCATTGTCATGAATTTTCTTTTGATGTCTGTATCCCATGTCCAGCAGGATGGCGGTGTTCCGGTGTTCTCTGCAGATCAGGACAGTTTTTCTGAGTTTACCATGGCGATGGTAAAGCAGTGCATGCAGGAAGAGGAAGTTCGCTCTCAGCATCAGAGTTCTCTCCTGCGACTCCGACACCGAGCACTGAAGGAGAAAACCCGGGCTGAACTTGACTGGCTTGAGCTCCAAAAGAGGCAGGGAGCTCCTTTCCGAAAGACCCCAAAACATACATCTGCACCACCTCATGCATCGCTGCATAATTTACTCGAGACAGTTTTGTAACACTATTGCCTATGTATATATATCTCCACCCAAATTCATTAAACCACCCACATTTTGAGACTATATATTTAATAAAATCTTTAAAATTACGAGCAAACTACTTTGATGGATAATATAATTCGTGTGATGTGATAGTTGGATAATTTGGCAAATGTCCTGGAAAAGTAACTTGGCCCCACCCACCCACAAACTTCTGGAAGTACTTTACGTCACTAGCTCATGTGATCCAGGGTACTGTATTTCCATCTTTCCTTAGCACGGTGTTGTATTTTGTGATCTCATGTGAAGTTTATGTTCATTCCTCCCTGTATGTGTCTCCTTCCACAGGCAACTGCGTGATAAGGGGGAGGATGACAAAATGCCTCCAATTCGGAAAAAACAGCGAGGGCTGCTGCTCAGACTACAACAGGAGCAGGTAAACAACACAACATCCTGGTACAACAGCTGTTAGACCCAGTTACATTCATTAGTACACCATTCACAGTGTAATTCAATTTAATTCAGTTTAACAGTTGACTTTGTCATAAAGCAGCTTTACACAATAAAAGTAAGGCTTACAAGGTATTAAAGAAGTTAAACATTTCCTGTTACCTCTACACAGCCATAATGAGCATCTCCCATAGCAATGGTGGCAAGGAAATACAGGGATCCCTCCCTACTTCGTGCTTCAATTCATGCAGCTTCATTGCATCGTGTTTTTTTATTTTTTATTTTTTCTTTCTTCCTTTTTATTTTATTTATTTTTTTTATATTCATCGATTTAAAAAAAATTAGGAAATTAAGGAATAGGGGGAAGTTAAAGAAAATGCCACAAAAATAAGGCCAATTATGCAAAAAAAAAAAAAAAACACTAAACAAACAGAAAAACAACTCAAAACTACAGTAGGCCCTTGATTATTCGTGGTTTTGCACTCGCGGTTTGAGTACACGCGGTCTGCCCAGCAACCGGCACATGATTCAAATTCAGCCAATGACTGTCCTCCTTTCTGCTGATTGGTTGAGCTGATGTACCGCCCCTTTTTACTCATTCACGCACAAGTTGTCAATGAGCCTCTTTTTTGTGTGTGTTTTAATTACCAGTTAAGCTCTATGATACCACTCAAATGCTGTGCGTCTTCTCTGGCTAAGCGTTAGAAAATGCTGGATGTCTCTTCTGAAGAAATAAGACTTTCTCCTTTCTCTGAACTGTTGTATTAAAATCTTTTTCAATAATTATTCGAGTGAAGCTAACTGGGGTTATCAAAGGCGGGCCATGTCTCTCACTGTCTATGGTGTGAGGCATGTAAAAGAACAATTGCTGACTTTCGTAAAGAGTAGCTGCAAAGTCGTCAGCGTGTTTCTGTCCCTTGCTAAAAAGGGTTGTGGCAGGAAGGGCATCTGACGTAAAAACCTCTGCCAAATTAAACGTGCGAATCAGATGATTCGCTGTGGCGACTCCCGAGTAAAAGGGAAAAAGCCGAAAGGAAGACAGATTCTAGTACAGAACCTAATTTCATGTTTATGCGTGAGATTTTATGTTCTGTAGTATTTTTAACAAACGATACCAAAAGGATAAACTTTATTACAGTACTCTTCATGTCCTTTTACATTGAAGTTCGAGTGACGTCTCCAAGATGGCGCTGCCCAGAGGGCGACATCGCAGAATTCTCAGTCAAATTGTTTCTTTATTCGTTTTAATTTGTTTTATTTGTTTGTTCATGTTTTGTACTATGCTCGTCTATGAGCAGCTTCAGCTTCGGGCAACTCAGCACGCAATAATCTTCTATCTATTCTATGCTCAATGCTAGCGGTTAGCAGCTAAGCCCAGGCGGAGCTCTGAGAGGCTTGGTTAGCACTTCCGGCCATATTACTTGGAAATGTTCAGTCCCTGCGAAACAAGATGGACGAGCTTCATGCTCAGATTGCAGCGGGGGGTTAATCCTTCACGGAATTCGGTGGGTGCGGGGGATCTCGGTCCCAATTAACCACAGAAAGTGAGGGATTCCTGATTTCCATTTCCAAAACTAAGATTTGCATCAGATTAGATTTGTTCGTTAGTCTGCAATTAAACAGGAATGATCACACCTTGAAGAGCCATTGCACCAAGTGGACTGACTTGAATCATGGCTCCAACACGAGAGATGTCAATTGAAACAAAGGAGAGGATTATCAAACCTCTTAAAGAAGGTATATCATCATACAGTGTTGCAAAAGATGTTGGTTGTTCACAATCAGTGGTGTCTAAAATCTGGACCAAGTACAAAAAATATTGGAAGGTTGTTAAAGGTAAACATAGTGGTAGACCAAGGAAGGCATCAAAGCATTTTTTTTTTAAACATGGTGCTGAGTGACCTGCAGCCAGTTACAGGAGCTCTTCACCTTGTTTCCCCACTTTTTCTCTTTTCTATTGTATGTAGGCATGTTTCTTTTTCTTTTTTCAAAATGGGTGAACCCTTGTGCAATTCTGCATTTGGAGAGCCCACTTTTACGACGTTTTTGTTTGCTTTGCACTTTTATTTTCACTTTTTGGATTGGTGTCAGGAAACTCCTCCATCGGCAGCTCTGAACAACGCAGGTCTTACACACGTGAGACCCTACTCGACCTGCGTGGCCCCTCTTTCCTTCATGCAGAGAAGCCTGTTGTTCCCGCGGACATACGGAGGAAAAGGAGAGGATGCAGAGGGGGACGAAAGACACGGAGGACATATGTTCCCTCTGTCATCATGGGAAATGTCCACGCTATCGTCAACAAGATTGAGGAGTTGGCGGCGCTGATCCGGCAGCAGAGGGAGTACCGGGACTGCAGCTTCATGTGTTTTTCGGAGACGTGGCTGAATGAACACACACTGGACCCTGTGGTTTCTCTGAACAGATTTACACTCGCGCGCTCAGACCGGAGTGTGGGCGTAAAGAAGACTTTAGGGAGCTTGGCCGTTTACGTGAATGAATGGTGGTGCCACCCGGCCAGTGTGCACGTGAAGGAACAGATGTGCACGCGGGACCTGGAGCTGCTCGCAGTGAGCGCACGGCCATATTATCTACCAAGGGAGTTTTCACACGTGATTGTGTTTTGCGTGTACATTCCGCCCTCGGCTGATAGACGGCTGCGTGTGCGGGTCTCCACAGCGCTGTCAGTCAGACGCAGACTTGTCACCCCCACGCCATGATTCTGATCAGCGGGGACTTCAACCATACCTCTGTCTTTCCACCTCTCTCCTGACGCTCACGCAGTACGCGCAGTGTACCACGAGAGACAATAAGATGCTGGACTTGCTGTATGCTAATGTGAAAGATGCTTACATCTCTACCCCCTCCCCCCCACTGGGACTCTCGGATCACAACCTCGTCTACCTGCTCCCCCAATACACACCCAGGGTGCAAAAGGAACCTGCGCAGAAAAGGTCTGTGAAAGTGTGGACTGAGGACATCAATGAGAGACTGAGGGACTGTTTCCAGACCACAGACTGGAGCACGCTCTGTGACTCCTTTGGTGATGACATCAACGGCCTCACACACTGTATCACAGACTACATGAACTTCTGCTTGGACAGCACTGTGCCAATATGGAGGGTACGGTGCTTCTCCAACAACCACCCGTGGGTCACCCTTGAGCTTATAGTCCTCCTGAACCAGAAGAAGAGGGCTTTCATCTCGGGGAATAGAGAGGAGCAGAAGAAGGTTCAGCGTGAGCTCCATTAGAGGTTCAGGAGGGCCAAGAAGGATGATGGAGGAGAAGCTGGCCCAGAACAACGCACGAGACGTCTGGAGAGGACTAAAGACTATGTCTGGATTTGGGCAGAGTGTCAGAGGGACAGCTGATGGTGACCAGCGATGGGCCAACAAATTAACCTGTTACTTCAACAGCTTTGATTCGCCCCCCTCCCCCTCTGCCCCCCCCTCCCTGTTCCCCCTACTTTACAGGTCTCCAGCCCAGTAGACACCTCCCCCCTCCCCAGGCCAATGTCACCTGACTGCAGCATCCCCACAGACACATCTCCCCCCCTCTCCCTCACGTCGGACCAGGTGAGGAGACAGTTGAGGCGACTGAATCAGAGGAAATCTACAGGACCAGATGGTATGAGTCCCAGGCTGCTGAGGACCTGCGCGGATCAGCTCTGTGAGGTCCTCTGCCACCTGTACAACCTGAGCCTCAGCCTGGAGAAGGTCCCTGTCCTGTGGAAGACCACCTCTGTGGTCCCGGTTCCTAAAACAGCGCAAGCCAAGGAACCGGCCCACTACAGACCTGTCGCCCTGACCGACCACCTCATGAAGACCACCTCATGAAGAGCTCTGTGGTGAGCCCCACCCTCGACCTGCTGCAGTTCGACTACAGGCCCAACATCGGGGTAGAAGACGCCGTCATCTACCTGCTGCAGCAGACGCTCACCCACCTGGAGACCGCCGGTAGCGCTGTGAGGGTCATGTTGTTTGACTTATCCAGCGCCTTCAACACTATCAGGCCAGCGCTTCTGCGGGGGAAGCTGGAGGACGTGGGAGTGGACGGGCACCTTGCTGCATGGACCATCAACTACCTCACTGACCGTCCACAGTACGTGCGGCTAAGCAGCTGTGAGTCAGAGGTGGCAGTCTGCAGCACGGGGGCACCCCAGGGCACCGTCCTCTCACCTTTCCTCTTCACCATGTACACCTCGGACGTCTCCTACAACACGGACAGCTGCCACCTCCAGAAGTTCTCTGATGTCTCTGCCATCGTGGGTCGTGCATCAGAGGGGAACGAGCTGGAGTACCGGTCGGTCATCATCGACTTTGTGGACTGGTGTGAGCGAAACCTCCTGTGCTTGAACACTTGTAAGACAAAGGCGATGTTGGTTGACTTCAGGAGAAGGACACCAACACACTCACTGTTGAACATCCAGGGACAGGACATTGAGACAGTGGATAGTTTCAAGTACCTGGGTGTTCACCTCAAGAGTAAACTGGACTGGTCCCACAACACCAACGCCCTGAACAAGAAGGTCCAGAGTCGCCTCCACCTTCTGAGGAGACTTGGGTCCTTCGGAGTGCGCAGACCTCTGCTTAGGACATTTTATGACTCTTTGGTAGCCTCTGCAATCCTCTACGCTGCTGTATGCTGGGCCCCGGGCAGCACAGAGCGGGACAGAAACAGACCGAACAAGCTGGTCAGGAGGGCCAGCGCTGTCCTGGGCTGCCCACTGGACTCTGTGGAGGAGGTGGGTGAGAGGAGGATGGTAGCCAAGCTCACATCCATCATGGACAACAGCTCTCACCCTCTGCACCAGACTGTAGAGGAGCTGAGCAGCTCTTTCAGTGGATGACTGAGACATCCTCAGTGCAGGAATGAGCATTACCACCGCTGTCAGACTGTACAACGCCACTTTGTAATTGTCTGTGAAGTAGCCGGTTCCATGCAATAAAAACCCCGTGCAATAATCCTCTTTAATCAGCCACATCTACCTTCTGTGACTGAACCATATCCATCTGTCTACTCTGCCCTCAAAGATACTTGTATATTTGTATATAGCCAGTCTACAAAGTTTTATTCTCTTATTTTGAGATTTTATTTTATTTATCTTTTATTATTATTCTGTTTTAATATTTATGACTGTCAATGATGCAAATTTCTAATCTTTTTTGCACCCCGTACTGATTGTACTTCGAGAGCCTGTAACAGTGAATTTCTCCATTGTGAGATCAATAAAGGTCTGTCTGTCTGTCTATCTATCTATCTAGACAGAAAACTTAAAGCAATGTGTCTTGAAAACAGAAAATGTACAGCAAAATAAATGAGGAAAAAATGGGAGGAAACTGGAGTCAATGTCTGTGACCAAACTGTCAAAAACCGCCAAAAGGAAATGGGATTTACATACAGAAAAGCTAAACAAAGTCATCATTAACACACAAACAGAAAAAAAACAAAGGTTACACTGGGCTAAGGAAAAGCAATCGTGGACTGTGGATGACTGGATGAAAGTCATATTCAGTGATGAATCGTGACTCTGCATTGGGCAAGGTGATGATGCTGGAACATTTGTTTGGTGCCATTCCAATGGGATTTATGAAGATGACTGCCTGAAGAAATCATGCAAATTTCCACAGTCATTGATAATATGGTGCTGCATGTCAGGTAAAGGCACTAGGGAGATAGCTGTTATTACAGCTTCAATAAATGCACAAGTTCCCATTGAAATTTTGGACACTTTTCTTATCCCATCAATCGAAAGAATGTTTGGGGATAATGAAATCATTTCTCAAGATGATAATGCATCTTGCCATAGAGCAAGAACTGTTAAGATTCTTTGAAGAACGACACAAGGTCAATGTCATGGCCTGCGTCAACATCTTTTGCAACACTGCGTAATGATTTACCACCTTTAAGAAGTTTGATAATCCTCTCCTTTGTTTTAATTGACATCTCTCATGTTGGAGCCATGGTTCATGTCAGTCCACTTTGTGCAGCAGCTCTCCAAGGTGTGCTCACTCCTGTTTAACTGCAGACTAACGAGCAGATCTAATCTGATGCAGGTGTTAGTTTTGGGAATGGAAATTTACAGGGTGATTGCATATTTTTTTCCTAAAATTGATAGATTCCATAATTCATTCCCCTGCTTGGTCTAAAAACGTAACTCTTACTGACGACCACTTTTTTTTCTTGATTTTTTTGTTTGTTTGTTTATTAAAGCCAGAAAGTTGCCATTTGAAATTACTTTAGTTGTGTCATGTCTGTGATGTTTTTTTTCTGCAAAATTAAACAACTGAATGAACATCTTCCAAGACTGGCGATTCCATAATTTTTGCCAGTGGTGTAGTACTAAGAGGCGTGTAAGCGAGATAAGATTATGATCTGATAGTTTGACCTTGGAACTGTGACTATATTTCCAATATTTAATCCTAAAGTTGAGAGTGTGAACAGCTTTGAGAGGATCCTATTAAATTCTGATTATGTCCCCACTGAATCTTGGATACAAACACTGTTCTTAAAGGGTTTTCTGGGTTATCGAAATGAATATTAAAGTCACCAATAATTAAAGCTTCAGCTAAGGAAACAATCCGGTATGAAATCCGCAAATTCACAGAGGAATTTGGAGTCCGACCCTGGTGGTGTGGAAATAATAGTTAAAGGAATCAGATTCATGTTCATATTTTTTCAGGAACATACGTAACATTAGTGTATAGAATTTCAAACGCATTAAATTCATGTCTGGATTTTTGTATAAGTTCAAGATTATCAGTATAAATAACTGATGTTCCTCATCTGCCAGTTAGATGAGGTTGGTTATATCACTATCCAGGAGGAGCTTCAGTTAATGCTACATATTCATTGAGTTTAATCCATGTTTCTATTAAACACATTACACTAAACTCCTGGTCAGTAATGATTTCATTAATAGAAAGCGCATGACATGTAAGAGATCCAACATTTAATAACCCGATCTTTAGATCAATGGTGCAGGCTGGAGATTCAGTATGATTCAAATTTATGTTACGATTATTAAAGCATACTTTGAGTTTTTACATTTTTGTTTAGTTTGGGAAGCAGCTACACTTTCTATAGCATTGAACTTGACCTTGAGTGACGACTCTATACAGCTAACAGACTCTCGGATTAGCCTGTTTGTCTGCTCTCTGGCCTTGGGTCTAGATAGTCACAGGCTCGTGCTGTTCTTAGACTATGTGCTATGCCGCAAGAAATGAGAGCAGCACCTTCCTGACTGGGATGGATAACTTTCCACCCTATCAGACCAGGATTATCCTCTAAACTGCTCCATTTATCTAAAATTATATATAATAGAGATATTACTGTTACATTTCCTGTACTCTAGTATTACTTTTGTACCTCAGTACACTCGCTGTTGTACTGCTAACACAGTTTCATTCCCTATTGCAGCAGTGGCAGTTACACACTATTACTAGATACCGGCACCGAAAAAATGAAATTGGGTTCAGTTTGTTGGGTTAACCATTACAAATCACCAGTTCAAGTTTCATATAATTAACTTGAACGGTTTCCGAGATGGAGCCTGTTCCGTTACCCTGCTTTAGGCCCCTGGGTTGGACATTTGGAACACATTTGGGGAGACCATGAAACACGAATTATTACATTCTACAAACACTTAATGCCATTTCTCAGTCCTTTCTAAAACCTAGTTCTGCATTATGGAGTTTCAGGCCCCTCAGGTAATCGGTATCGTAGTGAAAGCCATTCCAAATGCATTTTTTTCTTCAAATTATGGTAGCACCAAATTGGCAAAGATGGCATCTTTCCTATTATTGATAATGATGATCATTCTACCTTGAGTGATTGGGGGTGTGGCCTCAAGTACTCATGCAGCAGCTGATTTTAGACAGAAATGTATTTATCATATAATGTAGGTTAATATTTCTCCCTCAAAACACTTTTAAATATCCTCTGACTGGGTAGGAGTCTTAATATTCATCTGATGAACATGTCCCCTGTTGAGTTTGAAATTAGAACCCATAAATTAAATAAAAACCTGCTCAAAGTCGGAAGTGCCAATTCCGTTCATGTTTAACCAGCAAGCCGAGTGACCCGATCAATTCAGAGTCAAAGTCTACATTTCTCGCAAGATTCCAACAAAACAGCCATTCAAGAAAATTCTATACACGATAAAGGTTATATTCGGATCATAGAAATATATATTACTCACCCAGTTATGGAATAAATAGATCAGAAAGGACTGTATCCTGCTCAGACGCGTCCATCATATTGGCAGCCACCTTGGTGTGTGATGGTCAATATCACTTTTTTGAGGAGGGCTCGCAATTGAATTGCCGAGCACATCGTGCTAGTTTATTCTTGAGTTTCTATTCAAATTTTGTTTTAAACTAGATACAAATCTCTAAATTTTGGTATCTAGTCTGTGGGGTTATATTCTACTGAATTTTAAAGAACCAGACATCATCTTTGGGATATTTATAAACATGAACAACAAAAACGGTAAAATATACCCCTGAGAAACCAGGTACGTATGGAAAACTGTAGATTCAGTGCTGAATATGCTAATGGTTTAGACCACGTTTGTCATGATGCGCAAGCCAATTTTGTGGACAATACCTTGCAAATGAGCGCAGTACATTTGAGATCTCATCAAAACAAAGCCGCTCAAATCAAGGTTGTTGAAAAATCAACACAAACTCGGTCTAAAATTGAAATGTTATTTTTCTATGAACATGGCTGAATTTGATACCGGTACCACCACAACAGGAATGAAATGAACTTTTAACACAAATTTATTCAACATTTATTTGGTTGCAAGGGGCACATTTGCAGATTGCCGTTTGGCTTAGCTGTGTCACAATTCCTGAATGGATCATGCATCAGTGCCGGTACCTACTATTACACTCCTACATTTACTGTTGTACTTGGGGACACTTGAAGTGTTACACCTTCTGTTACAGTACTTGCTCTCTTTCACAGGTATAGCAGTAACACTATTAAACCTGCTGCTACACCCACACTTAGTTATACAGCTACACTTCATGTTATGCATACTGTTATGTACTCATTCAGTTACACCTAAAGCATTTAATGTTATGGGAAACAGAAGGCTGTGTGTATGTGTGTATAGGCAGAGATCAGGAGGCTGCAGGAGGTAAACAGGGCAGCTCGAAGGGAAAGAAAACTGTTGCTGAAACAGCAGGAGGAGATTGAGCGAATTCAACATACAACACTGAAACTGAGGGAGAAACTCAGGATTGCTGAAGATACAAATCAGGTCTCACATCATACACTTCACATTTTTCTACACACCTTACAGTTTACATACACACTGTTCTACTCCTTTACCCACTTATGTGAAGTGTATTAGGCTACTGATGGGTAACGGGTCTCAGATCCATTAAAAATCGGAGCATGCTCTGTGTGTACTCCAAGTTACATCCTGTCCCCTGTTTAATATACTAATCAGGACATTTGTGCATTCATAATCCTTTGAAGAGTGATTGCACTTATAAAAACCCATAATGCAATGTCTCGTTTCCCAATGAATGTGGAGAGGTGATTTGACTTTTTCACTCTTCTGTGCTTAGAGGTCACCTGTGTCAGGAATGAGTGAGGATTTGGCTCCTCCCATTGACCTTGATGTGGAGTTTCGTACCCCCTCCCCTTTGTCCATGTCAGGAAGTGAAACCAGTAGCATCATGAAGAAGCTGAAGAAGATGAGCTACCACACAGATGAGAGGTCTCGCTCACACACACACACACACACACACACACACCGGACACACAGAGCATCCTGTGAAAATGAATGATAAAATGACTTAACTCTGAATCGACTCATTTACAGGAAGTGGATATTTTTTTTCTTTTCTGTGTCATTATGAGGATTAAATGAAGAATGTTTGTAAGGAAATTTTGCGAGTGAACAGTGTACACTCTTCAGATTTTTTCCCCCATTTTTGTTTGTATGTTTATCATATCTTGTGTAATGTTAATAGCAAACAAATTAAAAAGAATCAAGTTGGTACTGATTCACAGTTAAATTGACAAAAAGGGGGTGAAAGAGTCTTTATTGGTTAAATAAAGTGTGTGGGTGATTTCTCTGTCCTGGAATCACTTGCACACTTTAGCCCTTGTTCTATTTCCAGTCCGAGCAGTAAATTCTTTCAATATAGGAAGTTATGTTGCTCTTTTTTTCCTCTTTTCCATTCATTTTTTCCTCCTTCCTATCTTTTTATTTGTATTCTTTTGCCTATGTGTGTTGTGTTTTTAGTGGCCACTCCCCTGTGCAGTGCCTCTTCTCCATGTTTAGTGCCCTGCACTGTACGTCTCTGCGTGCGTGTCTCCCTAAACTCCACCTTTACTTCCTCGTTATCTACACTCAGTTGGTCAGGTACAGTACAGCACTCTGCCATGGAGCATGCTGTGTGTACAGGGCAAAAATCAACAACAATGATAACAATAATAACAGTAATGGACAGGTGTGTGTGCATATTTATGTGGCTTTATGTGGAAAGGAGTGCATTATTAAGATGGAATTTAAAATTGGTGTACAGACCGGATTCCAAAAATGTTGGGACACAATTTGTGAATAAAAACCGAATGCATTGATGTGAAAGTGCCAAATTTCAATATTTTATTCTGAATAGAACATAGATGACAGGGTCAAAAGTTTAAACTGAGAAAATGTATAATTTTAAGGGAAAAATATGTTGATTTTAAATTTCAGGGTGTCAACCAATCTCAAAAAAGTTGAGACAGGTCATTTCACCACCATGAGGCGTCCCCTCTTCTTCTTACAACAGTCTGCAAACATCTGGAGACCAAGGACACAAGTTTCTCACGTTTAGAAATAGGAATGCTGTCCCATTCTTGTCTAATACAGGCCTTGAACTATTCAACTGTTTTGGGCCTTCTTTGTTGCACCTTCCTCTTTATGATGCGCCAAATATTCTCTATAGGTGAAAGATCTGGACTGCAGGCTGGTCATTTCAATACCCGGATCCTTTTCCTACGCAGCCATGGTGTTGTAATTAATGCTGCATGTGGTCTGGCATTATCATGTTGAAAAATGCAAGGTCTTCTCTGAAAGAGACGACATCTGGATGGGAGCATATGTTGTTCTAGAACCTGAATACACCTTTCTGCATTGACGGTGCATTTCCAGATGTGCAAGCTGTCCATGCCACACACATTCATGCAACCCCATACCATCACAGATGCAGCTTCTGAACTGAGCGCTGATAACAGCTAGGCTTTTCCTTGTCCTCTTTAGTCCGGATGATATGGCGTCCCCGTTTTCCATAAAGAACTTCAAATCATGATTCATCTGACCACAGAACAGTTTTCCACTTTGCCACGCACCATTTTAAGTGACCCCTGGCCCAGAGAAAACGCTTGCGCTTCTGGGTTCTGTTTAGAAATGGCTACTTCTTTGTACTGTAGAGTTTCAGCCGGCAACAGCGGATGACACGGTGGATTGTGTTCACCGACAATGGTTTCTGGAAGTATTGCTGACCCCATTCTAGGATTGCCCTTACATTAGCAATCCTGTTTGTGGTGCAGTGCCATTTAAGGGCCCGAAGATCACAGGCGTCCGGTATGGTTTTTCGGCCTTGACCCTTACGCACAGAGATTGTTTCAGATTCTTTGAATCTTTGGATGGTGTTATGCAATGTAGATGATAACTTCAAACTCTTTGCAATTTTTCACTGGGAAACACCCTTCTGATATTGCTTCACTATCTTTCTGCGCAACATTGGTGGAATTTGTGACCCTCTACTCATCTTCGCTTCTGAGAGACACTGCCACTCTGAGAAGCTCTTTTTATACTTGGTCATTTTGCCAATGGACCTCATTAGAGGTAATTGGTCTTTCAGCTGTTCGTTATAAGTGCAATTGCCTCTTATTGCTACCTGTCCCAACTTTTTTGAGATTTGTTGACACCCTGAAATTTAAAATCAACATATTTTCCTCTTAAAATGATACATTTTCTCATTTTAAACTTTTAATCTTGTAACCTATGTTCTATTCGGAATAGAATATTGAAATTTGGCACTTCCACATCATTGCATTCAGTTTTTATTCACAATTTTTATAGTGTGCAACTTTATTTGGAATCTGGTTTGTAAAATGAATAAATATGGAGTTCATGATGAAGACAAGGAGGATGAGGATGCAATGCAGGTACATGCTGTGTTGATGAGGATTATACAGGGTTTGAAGTTTTGCTTCCGATTAACATTCATTGCTCTGTCTCAGATTTCTAACTCAGCGTGAGCTGCGATTGGTGCATTGGCGTCAACATGTGGAGGCGGAGCTAAGACGTACCGATGGGTCAGAGCCTCGGAGGAAAGGGCAGGAACTTCCAGACCAACCAACAGATGAACTAAAGAGAGACAGGAGGGAGGACAGGAAAACTGGACCAGGTGAGAAATGAAGATAGTGATGGTGAGGCGGATGGACAGATGTAGGGAGAGACAGACATCATACAATCAAAATGACATTCCCCCTCTGGGCTACGTGTCAAATGGAGGAGTAGTGTATTATTTTCTGTATTTGTGTTTATGCTGTTATTTAGTTTGTTTGTTTTTTACATGTCCAGAAGTACGTAGTGAGGGTGAATCGTCTTCAGCACAGTCCATCTCCAGCATACACACTGTGCAGGAGTGTGAGAATACACACAGCCATGAGGTGAAACACACACACACACACACACACAATGCACTGTTTATATAATGAAACCTGCGCAGGGATGGTTAGATGGACAGGCAGAGAGACGGGTGGAGAACGTCACGGGCAGAGAGAAATGCAGATGGACCAAAGATTTTGTGAATATTGTTGTGTGTTACAGCCGTCCCTGGTTCATGTGAGCTCCAGTAGTAAAGTGATATCGCACAGCAGCTCCAGGAAACGGGACCTCCCCTCATCGGCTCCTACATCTGGTTCGACACACACCCACAGCATCCAGTGTTAAAAAAAAAAAGAAACTTAATTTGTTCACTAATCCCTATCCATTGTCCCGTACAGAGGCAGCGTCAGATCAGAGTGACATTGAGGGACGTGTCCTGGCTCTGAGGGCGGAGCTTCGGCGTCGTAAAGCTGAAGTTCAGCGTCTGAAGAAGGAACAGAAACAGAGACATAAAGAGCGACTAAAAGCTCAAGAAGCCAGTCTGCTCAAACAACTGGAGGTGTGAACACGTGTGTGTGTGTGTGTGTGTGTGTGTGTGTGTGTCTGTGTGTGTGCGCACATTAATGTGTAAAAACACTACTTGATGTGTATGATTGATACCAAATCTGCTGGTGTGCGCCATTCCTCCCACAGTCCTACAACGAGATTATTGAGAAAACCAGAGCCGAGCTGAGGGAAGCAGACAGAACCACATCAACTAAACCCCAGATCAGAACTCCTACATCTGTCTCACACAAATCCAGAACTTCCACCCCAGACGGGTCAGACGCTGTTTTAATACTAGTTTTCTTTTACATCTCCATGCAGACAGTGATCCCTTTACCTTCATCTTATTCCCCACAGGTCTGAAACTGAGAAGAGTTTCAAAGGAAGGAGTCTCGAATCAGAGAAATCGGAGCAGATACACACGGAGTCTCCACCACTGAGTGGTATGTAAACAACACAGTTCTGTATGAAAATACCCCAAGACCTAAGGACATCACATGGTCTCGGTGACATTAGTAACATGGTACATAATATTATTCAGTATGTTCTGAAGAAATCCTGTTTCCAGTTTCTCACACACACAAGCACACATTTTGTATTGTATGATGTGAACTCGTGCTTTCCTGTCTCAGATGAAGATCCTCCCACCGTGACCCCGACCCCAGTGTCGGGAAGTCCTAATCATCTGAGTTCACCTGAACCTTGGCGTGATGAGCTTAGTTCCACCAAGCCTGAAACGGATGCCTCAGCCAATCAGAGTGTTGTCTCCAGCTCAAGGTCAGCGGTCATTGAGGAGCTGGAATCTCTCAGGTCAAATTGGGTCCAGTCAGAAACCCCATATCCGGAGCTCAAAGTAAAAATCCAGGACTCCAACGAGGTCTTCTCCAAGAATGAACCGGAACTTGCTCTTGCTGTAAAAGTCAACCATGAAGAAGTCAACAACTTTGGGAACCAGTCCGAAGACGTTAAATCCAGTTCCTTATTAATCACCAAGTCCCATCCTGAAGAGCCAAAAAGTCCAGAGATTCCTTTACCTATAGACATCTCTTCCATTCCGGACATTTTCCCCTCGAGAATGGATGACTCTGAGCACAAAGCAACTGTGTCATCATCTTTCAACAGCTACAATCGTTATGTCGAGTCAGTGGGTCAGGAAGAAAATCAGCCTCATTCATCTGAAGTTCCAGAAGAGGAATCCTACAAATTCTCCCTCAACGACAATGAGGAGGAGATCAATCTAAAATCGGGCAATACCAGCACTGCCTTCGAGCAGGAACGACCATCGGATCTCAACTTACTGGCAAATCATACAGAAGAACATGTTGGGGACATTCCAAGTACTTCCAAGTCCCTGAAGGACGAGATGTCTGATTACACCATCGGAGACCGAGTTCTTGTGAGCAACATTCAGCCAGGCACTTTAAGATTCAAGGGACGAACCAGCTTCACTAATGACATCTGGGCTGGAGTGGAGCTGGATGCTTCTGAAGGAAGCAATGACGGCACTTACGATGGAGTTGTTTACTTCCATTGCAAAGAGAAACACGGGGTATTTGCTCCACCTGAGGTGATCTCTCATCAACCTGAGGCACTTGAAATCCACACCAGCTCCTCAGAGGAGGAAGACTCCTCATTTGATGATCAATCAAATGGACAGAAAAAGGTGAGCAAGTCAGAAGGCACGCTTCTGAATAAAAAAACAGATCACGATCAGTCTTCTGAGACAGAAGAATCACCCGAGAACCACCCCGATCTTGATTCGAAAACATCTCACATTTCAAAAGACTTGAAGATTCAGCCTGATGATGGAAATAACGAGATCTTCCAGGAACTTACCAGAGAAAATGTTCCGGTGTCACTTGATGGATTTGGGGACATTATCCTGGAATGTAAAGCTGTTTCAAAAGTCAAGGAAGTTCGGGACAATAAAACCCCAGACATTCTGGGTCTGTTGTATCAAGGGGAGGTGTCCATGCCGACTGAGGACCATCAGAAATCTTTGAATGTTCCTCTTGAGAAAGTAAGCCCAGGCTGTGTATATGGATCAGTTATGGCGGAGAGTGATTCCCTCGCGACTCTGGCTGATACACTCATGGAACGCTTCATGGGTGATGCCCTGAAACAGTTTCAGCAGATCAAGAAAGCAAAAGAGGAGAAAGTCTCAGCTGCCAACCAACTCATCTCTCTTGATGATGATGAAGAACCCAGTATGAACAATGTGTTCCAGCTTGGAACTTCATCTAGCGCCAAGATTGACAAAGAGACTTTAAACATCATCTTTGACAAGGACCGAGAAGAAGTGTCTTCACCTGAGCTTTGCACAAGATTGGTGGGTATTTGCTAGTTTTTGTTTGTTGGTTGGGTTTTGAAATAAGGGATTCAAAGATGGTGGTATCTGAACTTTCAGTACTGACTCAGACCAGAAAATCTTTTCAGTTGCTATGCAAGATTCTGCTGCTTAGCCCTGCTAAGTTCTGGAGAAAATAAGACCCAACACCCATTTACAGAATAAAATGACATCACTGCGTAGATAATGCCAGAAGCTGGAGGAGCTCTCTCTCTCTCTCCTGTCGATTTCAGCAAGACTAACCAATCACATGTCTGATCTGCTGTATGTATGGAGAAGAGAGCGAATAGCTCTTTTGCTGTTAATTAAAGTTCCATGTGATGCAGCTAGAGCAGCAGTTTAAATAGACGTATAGGGATCACTTGCTATTTCGTGCTACTTCAATTCATGCGTCTTTACTGCATCACGGTTTTTTAGAAATACATAAATAAATATTCATCAATTTAAAAAATAAGGAAATTAAAGAATTGGGGAAAAAATTAAGGAAAATGCCACAAAAACAAGGCCAATTATGCAAAAAAAAACAAAAACCCTAAACCGACACAAAACATAAAACCCAAATTCTCCCATCAAAACTAATTACATTGTTGCATCTGTGTGTGCTCACGCATCTGCACACGTGCGTATGTGTGTCGTCGTCTTCTCATGTAATACCATCTGTATGTGTGTGTATTTATATTTTATTCTATTTTATTATAGGTATTTATAGCATTGAATATGTATTTATTGATATTATATATACATGTACGTATAACCAAAGAGAAGATTTGTGGAAGTGGTGAAGGAGGACATGAAGGTAGTTGGAGTAAGAGTAGAAGATGCAGAGGATAGGGTGAGATGGAGGCAGATCATTTGCTGTGGCGACCACTGAAGGGAACGGCCGAAAGGAAAAGATGATGATGGTGTGCGTCAGTCAGGGGGTGGGGGGGAATCCAACTTCGCAGATTTCGATGGTCACGTGGGGATCTCGGTCACAATTAACCACAGAAAGTGAGGGATCCCTGTATTCGTTTGGCATCGCATGGGCAAATTTGATTAAATCAGTACATTCTCAATTGTTACTAAACTCAGACTTTATTCTAAATTGTATACAGTAGGCCCCCGTTATTCGCAGGGATTCAGTTCCAGCCCCTCCCGCGAATGAAAATAATCCACGAGTTCTATACCCGGAAGTAAAACCCGAAAACTGTACCCAGAAGGTCGGACCTCGAATCCGGCCGCGTCATACCATGAGACGTTAAAATTTGGGAGTTGTTGCTTCGTGCTTGGTGCTCAGCAGCAAATGGATAGAACAACGCAACAACTGATGCCGTGTCGTGCGCATTGAGCATATGAAATTGAGCTATATAAGCATCCACAATAAATAAGTAAAACCCCATGTATCATATTACATGTGCAAATGATCAACCAGAAGTAAAATACTATGAATCTATTACATGTGCTAAAATACGCTTCTTAAACACATTCTACAGACAGTCTTATTAATACAGTACTAATGTCATAAAATGTAGTCATGATTAAGAAAAAAATTTTACTGTGATATAATAATAAAATATATAAACATTATACAGTATGCATGTATGTGTGTGTGTATATATATATATATATATATATATATATATATATATATAATATGCACACCCCTATGCAATAAATTGAATAGTAGCAGGCAATTTGATAAGAGTAACAGGTGGGCAATTATACGTAAGCAGAGCAATGGCAGTGCAAGCCGCCAGCGTGATATGGGAGAAGGTGGGGGGGGGGGGTCCGGGGGTCGTCTCTCACGTGAAAATTTTGTATATTTAGATTTTAAATGGTGCATTCTGGTGTATAGTGACTGCAAAAATATGATAGATTTAGCAGTGCTTCTCAAGGTTAGTACATTGTAATGATGTATGTGACTGTTATTACCAATCACCTTGAAGTAGGCCTGCTTATGTCTGTCTTCCTTTCGGCTTTTTCCTTTTTACTTGGGAGTCGCCACAGCGAATAATCTTGATTCGCACGTTTGATTTGGCAGAGGTTTTTACGGCGGATGCCCTTCCTGTCACAACCCTTTTAGCAAGGGACAGAAACACGCTGATGGCTTTGCAGCTCCTCTTTACGAAAGTCAGCAATGGTTCTTTTACATCAACCTCTCACCATAGACAGTGAGAGACATGGCCCGCCTTTGATAACCCAGTTAGCCGCACTGGGGGGGACAGTGACAACCTTGTGGAGAGTGGGACTCGAACCCCCAACCTTTGGATCAGTGATCCAGCGCCCTATACCACTAGACCACCACTGCCCCGAAGTAGGCCTGCTATATAGGCACTATATTATATAATTTTATTTCAAGGATTTGATTTCCTGTGCTCAAGCAGTTTTACTAATCGTAGAAATCATTTTCCCAATATTTTATAGAATTTTATAGGCTTTATATATATTGTCAGTTGGTTCCACTTTCAAGTTTGGCAAAATTTGCTTAACTTTACAATTCCATAAACATAGGAGACTTGTGTGAACACTGTGTGCGGAAACCCATACAAGCACAGGGAGAACATGCAAACTCCACACAGAAACACCCAAATTGAGCCCCAGACTTGAAATCAGGGCCTTCTTTCTGTAAGCAGACGTAATCACTACACCACCATGCCACCGACTTGTTTTTAGTGTTAAGTTTTGAGTGAGGCTTTGACTTAGCGAGTGATGTACTGTTTGCTTCCTGGCATTTTTATTTTAAATAGATCTATTTCCACACTTGTTAATTAATTTCTTATTTAATCAAGCATTGTTATCAGAATTTTAACTCTAGGACTCGGAGTAGAAACTTTGAATGTTGGAACTACAACAGGACATTACTTACACACACACACACATTTGTTTGTCAAACTTCAAAAGTACTGGTTGAGCTGCTTGTTGTATCACATCCACAGTATTATATTGTATAGTATAGGTCAGGGGTCGGCAACCTTTACCATTCAAAGAGCCATTTAGACCCATTTTTTACATTAAAGAAAACACTGGGAGCCACAAATCCTTTTTTGACATTTAAAATCAAATAACGCTGCATATAATTTTTTTCCCTTTTTCTTTCATGTTAATATAAAACAACAATGTGTTGCATTGATTTAAACGACTGCAGAGACAATTAAATTGCAATTCTGCTTGCAACAAAAACATTTAGATTTTAAAAAAAAAATCTCCAGCCTCCCCGCGACCCTAATTAGGATTAAGCAGTTCAGAAAATGAATGAATGAATGTGTCAGAGTCCTTCTTGTATTTTTATAAAGAATATCTATCCCACAAAGCATGGGACGAGGAACAGCCAAATGTGTTAATGGGTTGGGTATCTACCTCACCATCACGCCCTTCGTGGGATCTTCCGTTTCTTTATTTGTTATATTAATGTTGTTTTGTCATAGTTTTAATTTACAAAAATGACAACAACACAGAAAAGTATATGAAAAGTTATTTTAAGGAGGAGTCTGCTCAACATTCTTTTAAATTATATTAATGCTTCGTGCTGCACTGACCGATCCATGCTCAGAGTGGAGACTGAACCACACCTAGTTATTTATTTTGTCACTGTGAGGACAGTTATTTAACTCGGAGATTGCTGTGTATAAACAAATCTCATCCAACGTCTCTTACTTCAGCTGTGATTTCCGTTCCTGGATTACAAACCCCGGTGGCAGAAAAAAATCTCTCTCAATGTGCTGCTGCTTGCCATGAGCTCTTTTAGGGCTCTTTTATATTTCTTTGGTGTGGGCGGGGTTATTTTGTGTGTGTTCTTGTGGGGACACACACAAAATCACCCCGCCCATAACAAATAAATATCCGCCCACACCGACCCTTAATTTTCATCAATGTAATTTTCCACCCTAAAAGAGCATTGGAAGGGAACCCACATCATTCAGGTGAAAAAACCCTAGATTGGACATTACTGTTTCAATTCTGAAGTGGAGCCATCTTGGTGAGATCACATTACTGTTTAACACTTAAAGCAAGGTGATCTCACCAAGATGGCTCCACTTCAGAATTGAAACAGTAATGTCCAATCTAGATTTTTTTTCTTTTCTTTTGATGATCAGTGATTGGTGGAGTAAATGTGAGTGTGCCGTGTGAGTAAATAAGCAGCTTGTGGTGCAGCCGTCGGCCACCGTAAACTACAACATTTTGAAAAGCCATGGAGCCGCACCAGAAAGGTGAAAGAGCCGCATGCGGCTCTGGAGCCGCGGGTTGCCGACCCCTGGTATAGATGTACATGTAAATTTGATCTATAACTTAGAAGTTATAGCATGCAAAATATGTACATCATATTATATCATCTTTATGTGATATTCAACTGTCATGTAGTTGTGTGTAGTTTGGCCGTAAGCTGTGCGAGGGCGCTGTGTCGCGAAGACGTAAACAGTGCAGCTTTGCTACAGCCATACAAATCAAGCAAGCGGAATTTGTTGAAAGCATGAGAATGATGGAGAATGGTTCATACAGGATTAATCAGGGATCAAAGTTGCCCTTATTGTGAACTTTTAAAGCGGATTTGCTACTGACATTGCATAAATATTTGTAAGAACATGATTTTGAATAAAGGATTTATATATCGCCAAAAAGTTCGCCTTGACAACTTTTTTGTAGCCAGACAAATATATTTTCCGTCATTGGGCAGCCAATCTGGTAAATAGGGTTTTATATAGATCAGAGGGCGGCCCTGGTAGGCTCGCTCTGTTAACAAATCACAACTGTTTATAATTTACCTTGTGTTAGTTGTGTATGTTGTATTTTAGGTCTCTTGCTGAAAAAGTCCTTTATTTCTTTGCCGCTTAGACATCGTAACGAGCGTGTGCAGTTGTTTATAAATAAGCTTATTTTGAATCCGACATTTGTTGAAACTCTGAAATGCACAGAAATGCAAATCGAGCCTCGAAGACAAAACCGGGTCAGTAGCCGGAGTACACAAGCGCTTAGCAGGCATGTATGTTGTTCTCTGTCTAAAACGACAATTATAATCACTTATCTCAAGTTACCTGTTAATATGAAGATGAATAAAACAGTACAATCCTAAAAATAATAAAATCTTTCATTTATTTTTTTAAAAATGTTTCAGAGTAGACGGCAGCAGGGCTATTCTAGGCGGCAGCTAATGAGTGTGCTGTATATGTGTGTGTGTGTGTGTATATATATATATATATATATATATATGTGTGTGTGTGTGTTTCTTTCTTCCTTTCGGCTTTTTCCCTTTTCTCGGGAGTCGCCACAGCGAATCACCTGATTAGCACATATGATTTGGCAGAGGTTTTTACGTCGGATGCCCTTCCTGTCACAACCCTTTTAGCAAGGGACAGAAACACGCTGACGGCTTTGCAGCTACTCTTTACGAAAGTCAGCAATGGTTCTTTTACATGAACCTCTCACCATAGACAGTGAGAGACATGGCCCACCTTTGATAATCCAGTTAGCTACACTGGGGGATATATATATATATATATATATATATATATATATATATATATATGTATGTGTGTGTGTGTGTGTGTGTGTGTGCGCGCGTGTGTATACAGTCATCCCTTGAATATCGCGGACAATGTAGATCAGACCTGGCCGCAATATTCGAAAAACCGCAAAGTAGGAACGCCCCTCTTATTTCTTCCATGTTGTCTCATTTCTATGTTTTCACGTCTATACAATATCAAGAAGTGTATATTAAACGTTAGTTATATGCATACGTAAACACTGTAATGTATTAATATTTAAATAGAATTTATATATAAATACTTTAAGTACTGTACTCACCTCTGACAATAGCTCTTCTCTGCAGTGCAGGACGTTCACAAACACTAAAAGATCAGAAAATCACAAAAAATCCCCCGGGAATGTGCGGGGTAACAGCGTCACGCGTCTAAGCCAATCAGCTTGCGAGATTGAGTTGAGTGGGCGGTCCCTGCCTGAACTGAGGAGGAGGGGCACTTCAGTCTGTCGTTTGTAAACAATGGACGCAGCCTGCCTTGGTTCACTGCCTTCCACTCGCTTACAAGCGGGTTTCAGAGCGAATTTTGAATTTATGAAATTTTTTTATATTAAAATACCGCGATGTACCAAGACCAAGATGCTCAAATCGCAAAGTGGCAAGGGATGACGTGTGTGTGTCTATATATATATATATATATATATATATATATATATATATATATATATATATATCTAAGAGCATGAAGTGTGATACAGTAAAATGGTTTGATAATTTGTGCATTAGTGGTAAAAAAAATGCTTACCAGAGGCCCACTAGAGGGAGGCATTGCATTATTGTACTGTACATAAAGAACATAAAAGTGTAACGTAATGAGCTTACAGTCGGACCCAGAATTCAGTGTGAGATGGCAGAGTGGATTTATTATTCAAAGGGGAAGCACTTAAGCAGAGCGCTTTAAATACAGTACTGATGACGAAGAAAAACGCAAACAACATTAAACACTGCAACCAGAGAGAGACAGGGAAGCAGGGACGTGATGTCAGACAATCTTGTTGCGCAGAGGTGAGCGTGCGGTTTGTGTTTATCGGGAGTAGATGAGGAGTGACTTCAGGTGTGAACTGCATTCAGCCCAATCAGCTCAGCCGGAGTGGGCAGAAAACAGAGATAGAGAAACCAAAGAAGCAGGGACATGATGTGAGTTAATCCTTTGACACAGAGGTGAGCATGTTTGTGTTTATTGGGAGCATATGAGAAGAGTGAATTCAGGTGTGAGCCACGCCCCTCAGCCTGAGGGAAGAGAAAACAGAGTTGAAGGCACAACCACCAAAATCAAAGTCCCTCAAAAACACAGACCATAACAAAAAGAATATAAAAGAACATCAAGTGTAATAAATTGGATAAACAAACGGATAAACATTCTACACCACAGTGCATAAAATCTCACACATTCTAAAGATTAACTTAGGTACTGGAATAATAATTGAAAAAGACTTTAATACTACATTGCTTTACAACAGTTCAGATGATTATTCCTCTTCAGGCACTTCAGAGGAAACTGTCATTTCTTCAGTAGAAAGTCTTATTTCTTCAGAAGAGACATCCAATATCATTACCTTTTTCTGCCGCTTAGCTGGCATTTGAGTGGCATCATAGAGCTTAACTGGTAATTAAAACACACTTAAAAAAAAAAGACTCATTGACAACTTGTGTGCGAATGAGGAAAAAGGGGTGTATACATCACCTCAACCAATCAGCAGGAAGGAGAACAGCCATTGGCTGAATTTGAATCACGTGACAGTTACTCGGCAATCCGTGAATATGCGGGGGCATGAGTGCAAAACCACGAATAGCCAAGGGCCTACTGTATTAGGATCTTATGTAAACAAATGTATTCTAGCATTCGACCAGTAAAATTAAATTACTTAATGTTCATTTACTTGAAGGGTGCCTGTGGTGAATTCAGGTAGCTGTTCAAAACGATCAGATTTTTTTTTTCCATGTTATTTAATTTATTTCCATGCACAGTTAACCTTCAAATTCTTATTTAATTTAAATTAGACTTTTATATTACCATAAAATGGACGATATGTGCAACTAACTGGGTTATCAAAGGCGGTCCATGTTTCTCACTGTCTATGGTGAGAGGCCTGTAAAAGAACCATTGCTGACTTTCGTAAAGAGTAGCTGCAACACCATCAGAGTGTTTCTGTCCCTTGCTAAAAGGGTTGTGACAGGAAGGGCATCCGACGTAAAAACCTATGCGAAATCAAATGTGCGAATCAAATGATTTGCTGTGGCGACTCCCAAGAAAAGGGAAAAAGCCAAAAGAAAAGAAGAATATGGACGAGATGTTTATTGAGCTGTGAATATTGTGTAAATTAGAATCAGTCCATTAATAAGCCTGTCAGCACCTAAGGATCGAAGTAAACAGTTTACGTACATTTTCCCTTTTGTAAACGTTAGAGGTTTATGATGAGGAGAGTACAGCAGAGATTTTACTTTTAGTTAATTGTTTAAGTACTCCATCAATCCGTAGCAGAATCTTTTATAGCTTTTTTATTGAGGTCTGATTTATTGATTATCTGGACCTACAGATTTATTCATTTATAGACATACAAATTAATGTATGTAATTAGTGAAATGTATTATTTGGATAAGATGTAATTAATAATGAGTTCCTTTTATCCCTATGTTTTAAATGAAGTACAACAATGTGAAGGGGAACTTTTATTTTATTACCCATATTCCCAAATTTAATTTTATTATTAATTACATCAGTTCCTCCTGTAGCTGGATTTGTTTTGTATTTCCGATGCTTGGCCTTGAGCGGTGTCCTGGCTTCATGATTCTGTTTTATGTGCTGAAATATTTTTGTTCAGGAGAGCCCAGTGTTGGGTCAGGAGGAGCTGGTAAAGCGTTTAGCCGAGCTGGAGCTAAACCGCGAGTTCCTGCACGTGCTTGGGGATGAGCAGGACTGGTTTGACGAGGACTTCGGCCTCAGCTCACGCAAACACACTCAGCACAAAAACAAACTCCAACAGGAAGACCTTGTATCCCCGTCTGCAGCTAAACTCCCGCACATCAAGCAGCAGGAGGACATGACGGCTGCCACCATGTTGGTCCCTCATACGGCTGACGAGGTGGAGAAGCTGGTGAGCACCAGCCTGCTGGCGGTCTGGAGGAGTTGCAGGTTGGAGTCTGGTAATCAGAGACTAACTGCCGTGCCTAAACCGCTGGCTTCAGAAACACTGCTGGGGGAAAACAATGGCGAGCAGTGTGTACGCAGCTACAAACAGGTCAGAGTAGTGGGTTGTGTAGAACACCACTCAATTTGGAACACAGCCACAAAAAGTCAGTTACTGCACATACATTACTGTAATTCTAATACAAAAGTAGTAATACTGTCCTTGTGTGTGTGGTGTAGGCGGTGTATGACCTCACATGGGAGCTCATGCAGGAAATCTATGCTGAAGATCCCAACGCCAATTGCCCTCCGTGGATTAAACCGCGCCGCTTTAATTCACCCTACAGTCACAGAATTAACAACCCCACTGACCTCTCTACAGTCCAGGTAGTGTGCATGCTTGTGTGTGCGCATATTCTGTCCTAGGTACCAAATATTGTTAGTCCTGTGCTCTGATGTGGGTGTATTATTGCAGGTGTTTGTTAATGGTGAGGTTCTAAAGCTATTGGGTTTGAATAAAGAGCAAAACCACAAAACCGATTGGCAGAAGATGCTCAAATTTGGCCGGAAGAAGAGAGACCGAGTCGACCATATACTGGTAACACAGAGTCTAACAAACACACACACAAACACAAAATTAGAAAGAGACAGACATGGAGAATTGCACAGAGGGATGGCTAGATTCATAGGAAAATTAACGAATGGATGTACAGATGGATGGCTGGCAGGCATGATTACTCGTGTGGTTTTTTTGTTTGTTTTATTTTTGATTTTCTCCAGGTGCAGGAGCTCCATGAGGAAGAGTCTCTGTGGGTCAACTATGATGATGATGAGTTGTTAGTGAAGATGCAGCTGGCTGACGGGATCCTGGACACCCTTTTGAAGGACACAGTGGATGTTCTCACCAACATCCACCACAGGAGATCCACATGGGCCCTGTCCTAAACCTCATCCTCCTTAACATGACACTCCTCTACTCCCCCTCCCAGTACTTCCTGCTCCGCTGAACCCAGGTGATACGGGCCTCTCTGAGAGCTCCTCCTGTCCTGATTCTGCTGCTCACATCTCCTGTTACAGCTTCTTTTAAAAACCTGCATCCGGTATGATACCGGAACTGGACCTCCTGCTCCGTCTGTACAATATCCATTTTCCCCACATCTTACCTGTTTGTTTATTTATTTGTAAAAAAAAATTATAATTTTTTTTAAAAATTGTGTGAAAATCTGTAAAGAGATGATTATACATGAGTGTAAGCACATGCAGAACTTGGGGGAACCATGCAGATGATTTACAGATAAATACGAAACAAGGAAATCTATCTGGATTAAAAAATAAATAAAAAGATTGAGGAACGTTTTATGATCATAAATTAAAGATAACGAGCACATGGTGAAAGATTCGTGCTTTATTATTCGTTCTCGCTTTACTGACCTCCATAAAAGTGCCTCCTGGTTTAGGCTCCTGTGTAGAGCAGAACCGTTCTGAAGCCTTCCTCTCGTTTGCTGGATCGAGCCACCTCTGAAATCTTTCAGCTGCCTTACCGCTGGATTATAAAGCATTAGAGCAAGTGCGCACACTACGCACTGGAGGAGTAAAAAAACACACTTGGTCTCTGAGATCGAAAAGGGCTGTGTCCTGATTCCGCCGTTCAATAAACAGACTGCACACTCTTTAAGGGACCTCATCAAAACTTCACTGTTTCTCTGGGGAGCTGTGTTCGAAATCTACTCTTTTTATATTTATTCCCATCCCGAGGGATCTAAACAGGCCATGGGCTAACTGTCAAATCCAGTTTTTAATTTGCATCTGCATTTGGGACTGAACCAAACCCCCTATAAGATTTAGGAATTAGTATGGAATTCTACTACTCTGGCACTCAGTAGGGATCTTCCCTCAAGCACAGACACATTTTTCTTCCAGGTGGTGTCGGGAATCTGTAGCATGGTGTTCCCTCCTTAGGGGTCTTTTCCATTTCTGTTCAGTATATAAAACTGCCCCCCCAAACCAAAATCCTGATATTATGCCCTCGGTAGGGTTCTTGATTACAGCCTGAGTTCAGGACTGAACCAGATTCCTGAGGTTTTATTTCACATGAAGGTTAATGGACTGTGTCTTGAATCTTCTCTGTTGATTTTCCCAGAATGAATGTTTTGCGTTGCAGGAAGTGAAACGCGACCGAACACTTGCTGATATTTTTACACTCTACCTACTTTAGAGTAAACGTGACGTAAAGGATTCAACATTTTTGTATCACAATAACGAACTTTTTATCTTGGTATAAGAATATAAGGTGGTTTTGATGTCTCACTTTGCCATGTTTTCAAATGGAATTATGGGATCGCGATGCTCCTTCAGATCTGTCAGGATAAAGGGCTTGTGAGAAAATGGTGGTTTCCGTGATGCCTTTTAAAAAGACTTTCTAACAAACTGCCCTCCAGCCTGCATTTAGGATGAAACCCAAGTTTTCCGCCTGCACGGTTTACTGAGTGCTCGTTCTGACAGTTTAAGGTTTTAACGGTACCGGAGTCCCACTTGCTGAAACGCTGCTATTTGTTGATGCCCCCGATGATCAGCCTGTGCTCCCGAGAGGCGGATGACCCAGTTTCGCCTCTCGTTGTTGGGGCTGGAGACTTGGACTGAGGGGGCACCACTCGGTTTGTGCACGTGTACATAGTGAACCTGAACACGACTGTTTAAAATACTGTTTGTAAATAAAGCGCTGAGATTTTTGAATCGAATGTGTTTTCTGATTCTTCCTCCCATCGATCCTGCAGCCAAACGCAACTGACTCCTGGCTTGTGATTTGCTTGTATGAGGTATGAGTAACTTTTCTTTATCTCTGATTCAGCTATGCATTGCAGGTTTAATTCGGTAATCTACTTGTTTTCATTAATGTTTGAATGGTAACCGTTTGCAGAGGTGTGATATAGTTGTGGAAGGAGTCTCCCCTGTGAGAGAGACACTAACCTGCAGAGGGAAATCTGTGTTATTTTGGTTAGAGATGACAGGAGGCCAGTGAGGGAATGACTTATTCACAGCCGGGACATTATATTTAATTATATAAGTGTAACCGCATACCTGCCAACTAGTTCAGTTTTGCCATAATGATTATGGCTTTCATTATCCCACTCCAGGTTACAGTTGTATTAATAAAAATTACGTTTTTAACATAAACATCAATCTGAAAAGAAAATTAATGAGATTGCTCAGAACTGTATCTAACTTTAAAAGAAAAGCGGCAGTGCATGCTGCTAATGTAACTTCCTGTAGGTGTATTGCGCATGTGCGAGAGGTCATCCTTTGTTTTACATTGGAATCGCAAAGGAATTAGATGGGTCAGCTTTGTGTCGGTACGTTTGCGGCATGGAATCTGCCAGAGAAAATTTCAAAAAGCACCATATGAAACCTAAACGAAAGTTAGTCTTTTCGTGAACTCCAAAGCATTTCCAGGAATTATTATAAGTTCAAGAAAGGGTAAAAATTACGCTAACTGCACTCTACGCCAACAAGATTTTTCGATTGGACACAGGGGAATCGGAGATATGAAAGATCACGTAGGAACGAAAAAACACAAGTCGCATGCCACTGCCAGTGACACCAGCAGCAAACTTTCAGTGTTCTACATCGCCCCAAAAGATTCTTTGGACGTTATCAATGCCAAAGTTTTGTTCACGGAGGCGATTATTGAACGTGGCGTTCCGATCACAATGGCCAATCACATGGAACAGTTGTTCAGAAGAATGTTTCCGGATTCGAAGATCGCTAAAAAATATGGATGTGGCCGAACGAAAACCTCTAACATTATTCAGTGTCTTGTCACAGAATCATCTAAAGGTATCGTTGATGTAATACAAACAGAACCTTTTAGCCTGTCAACTGACGGAAGTACCCATTATGATGTGAAACGGTATCCCATTTGTGTTTGCTATTTTGATAACGAAATTGGAAAAGTACTTCTTTCTTTGAGAAAATGCAAGACACCATCGACAGGGGAAAATATTTTCACAATTCGTAAGGAAGAACTAGACTGAAACAATATACCTTGGAAGAATTTAGTTTGTTTTGCATCCGACAATGCCTCGGTGATGTTGGGATCAAAGAAAGGAGTTGCTTCTTTCATCAATGAAATATCTCCATCTACTTACATTGCCAGTAAGGGTTTGTTTTTTTTTTTTTTGTTTGTTTGTTTTTTTTAAACATGAATAATATTTTATTTACCAGAAGTATAGGGAATATCCTTGACCAACATTTTATTGATGAATGTTAACAAGATTGTACCAATAGGAAGTTGGAGAGCGGAATGAATGATTGGTTCATATATTTTTTTTAATATTATGTGTAATTGTGTAGAAATAACAGCTGAATAATTTTCACTCTATTAATGACCTGCATTTGTGTGATATAATAATTCTTTTTTTCAGAGTTTACAATATATTAGATTAATCTTTAGCAAGTGTATGAGTTCTATTTTCATTTTAGATGTTGGTATTTATTTGATATTGCAAAACATAAACATTCATCATATATAGAGGTTTTGCAGCTGACGTCATGCATACATTATTATAACCATTCACTCCGGCCCCAACACAATAGCACAAGCATGTGTAAGGGTTTAATACTGCATTTATTTATTAAACAAGTACAAAATGGCACTTGACTGTGTTGCTGTCCGTTGTACAAATTATAGAGGAAAGAAACCAGGTGTTAAATATCATAGATTCGCTGATAATAAAGCCCGACGAGAGAAATGGATTTCTGCTTTGAAAAGAGCTGACACCGACAACAAAAGGAAAGACTGGTGAAAGACTTGTTGCCTCCAACAAGTAATTTTTATCAGTAGATATATTATTATTTATTGTCTTAACCACAGTTTGATTCTATTTAACTGTATATCTGGTGTCCATTTATAAGCTGAGGGCAGCTAAAATGCTATTTAGTCTTTATTATAACATGTACAGTGTATATATAATATAAGTATTATAATACTTCATAGATTTATGTTTGTGCTTAATATACAATGTAGGCAAAATGATAAAAACAATGTTCGTCATAATTACCTTTGCCATGATTAATACTTTGGTGTCCTCACACAGCTTGCCCTGGGCGATATTTGAGGCTTTCCTGGGTATAATACGCTCGCGAAGTGCTGAAACCCATCCAGATAAAAAATACTCATACGCTTCCCAAATTGAACTTTAACAGTCTTTAATCCGTGTTCTAACATACACAACAAACATGCCGTTCTTTGGTTTCCGCTTCACTCGTTTAATCCCACAATGCATTACAGAAGCGGAATATACCGAGTTCCGGGGGGAGTAATCATTAACAATGACTGCTACACTCGAAGCCCTTTGAAACTTTTCAGTTTTTCGTGAGTATAATCAGATGTGTGATTAATCAAATAATTATAGATATCTGTGTCTGTTAAACCAGGGATCCTGTCCGTTGCTTCATCAGTGCAGTTAACAAACAAACCATCGGGCAAAACGTATGGGTCATTTGTTAGCCCTGATAACCGTCGTTTTTTAATATACTGTTATTTATGATCATTATCATAATTAGCAGGGAGCTCGGAAAGCACTGGGGTTGTATCACAGCTGTCGACATTCATATTTATATAATCTACCACGCTACAAACAGCCACCTCAATTGTAAAGTATATATTTGTTTTCACTCCAATATGGCGGCATAAACAGAGTTGCTACTCGGTGTGTCACGTGACTGCAAAACCTCTATAGAGGTCAAAATAAAATTTGAAAACGAGAGTACGTATAAGTGTAGGAATTTTATTTTTTAACAATGTTTTCCCCTGTTGTTGCTGTTTGTATCACTATGCAACCGTGATGCGTTATTTCACCTAAGTTAAGGCATCAATGTGACACTTTATATTTTCCTTTTTTCGGTCGAATGAAATCTTGCATTTGATTTCATTTGTTGATTTACTAATGAGACCCATTAATTTATTTAATGAACCTTTTATCCTACATTGGTTTAACCATTTCAGTGGAGTTAATTTCTATGTCATTGATATTTCCATGTCAGAAAGAAAATAGTAACAATACATTATAAACAATTACATCATGTTTTTGGAAGTCATATTTGAACAAATATTTCCAGTTATCTTTTTTCATTACATTTCATTTCATTCATTTGGTATTTCACATACATAAATAAGTTTTGTTTTGTGATTGCAGGTTGCTCCTGGCACTTGATACACTTGACTGTGCAGAAAGCATCGAAGCAACTGCCTGTGAAGCTGGACGACTTGCTGGTGGATATCTTCTACTCCCTGGAGAAGAGCAAGCGGAAGCAAGCTCTAAAAGCCTTTCAGGAGGAGGAAGGTTTGCTCCAAGCAAATATCCTGAAACATGTCTCCAAACGATGGCTTTCATTGGAACATTGCTTGGAAAGGCTCCTCCAACAGTGGACAGCTCTGACCAAGTTCTTCAAGGCTGAGGTTGCAAGGGAGAAGAAAAACAAGCCAAGCAGAAGAATTAAGAGACCCCTTACTTCTGATGTCAAAGAAAAATCCCAGAAGGAAACAAAGAAAAGGAAGATGAAGAATGACATTTGCAGTGACACACCCCCAGCTGCCTGTGACATGAAGAAAACAACGCCCCAAGGCAACTCCTTGTCAAAACGATTCAACTCGGCCAGCTAAATGTTCAAGGAGGAGGAGTTGGCCGGGAAAGTTAAGAAACAGAAAGAGGCCAAGGCAGCCGAAAAAAGCACACTGGACACGACTAGCAACAGCAAAGCTGGTGTAATCCTTGCCAAGATGGAAGATGCCAACAGCTTGTTGTTTGCAAAATTCTTGATTGCAGTATTGCCCATTTTTAATGAGACAAACACCTTTCTGCAGAAAGATGAACCATGTGTCCACCTCCTACATCATGTGCTATGTGGTCAGTTCAGCAAGCTGGCGATGAGGTTTGTGAAGCCACATGTCATTACAGGTGCATCTGACATTACAAAGATTGACTTCACTAACACAGAGAACCAGAAAGAAAATGAGGATCTTTTCATTGGCTTAGACTGCAGGGACTACTTAGAGCAACATGGGGATAACTGTGACCTGTCTGGATTCTTTTCAAGAGTGAGGAAGTTCTACAGCAGCACATGCACCTATAGGCTTGCTTCATTTCCTTTTGGAGACTCTGTCTTAGTAAATGCCAGAATACTTGACGTAGAGCACAGGCAGCAGTGTAAGTTCAGCCAAGTGAGGTTCTTTGCTGAGAGGTACCTTCACTTCCTTACCAAGGATGACCAGAGGAGACTTGAAGAGGATTTTCTCATGTATCATGTGATGATCTCGGTCCTGCAGTCACTCAAGCTGACAGAGTTGACACTGCATGGCATGAACTTTCCAAACTGAAGGACCCAACTACAGGAAAGCCCAAGTATGAAACACTTGTCAAGGTAGCCAAGTCTGCGTTGGTTATGTACCACAGTAATGCAGACTGTGAATGGGTGGGGGGGGGGGACAGTGACAACCTTGTGGAGAGTGGGACTAGATTTAAATTTATTTACAATGTTTTCAGGCATGGTGATTTTGCCGTGTTTCAATTGTTTATTTTCGAACAATAGATTTAAAATTATAAGTTGATTGTGGAATGTTTCCCCGTTTGTGGTTTTTGAAAATTATTATGCATGTCATTTACTGAGGGAAAAGGTCAAGAGAAATATGGACAATTTTGCACAGGTTTAGCCCAAAAGTTCGATTGTTAAAGAAATATGAGGTTCTTCACCACATTTTAACTTGATTTAATGCAAACAATCAGTGTCGGAGGAGTTCGCCCCCTCAACCCCCCACCACAACTTTGACCTGGACTTGGCTAGCTACTAGGCTTTTCATGTTTCAAAAGTTGGCAGATATGTAACTGTAGAAGTACCAACAGGAGAACCTTTAACGGGAATGTGCACCTCACCTGGAGGGAGCTACCCACAAGTACACGTGCTAGAAAGTACCTGTGAGTTCTGTAGGATCTATCTCCACTTAAAGGGGAGGTGTGTGTGTGTGTGTGTGTGTGTGTGTGTGTGTGTGTCAATGTTTCAGTTGTATTAGAGAGAGAGAGAGAGATATGAGGTTGTTTGTCAAATGCCATAAATGTAAGTCCTGTGAAGTTTCTGGGTGACTTCAGGTGAATGGCCACTAGAGGACGATGCTGATCTACATTATTTCGCCCCTGATTTCTGGCATCACCTGATTGTTGTGTCCTTAATATTTGATGATGGATTGTTCCACGTTGTCATTCTTCGTATCTAAAACTTTTTGTCCTGTAATGTTCCAGAATGTGAAGTGCTCATTTTCACACTCGGAGAATCAAGTCATTCGTGATGTCCTTCAGTTGATACACCTCAGATCTATGTTTCAGCATCAAAGTGAAAAGTATCCAGCAGAATCCGATCAGAGAATGATCTTTCTGATCGAAGGCATTGGAGAGCAATTTAAAAAACAAACCCAAACCCTCTTGATTTTAACTGTGTGTTTCTCATTTATTTATGACCACAATAGAGATACTGTAATCACCAGTGTTTGAGTCCATGCATCTGTTTTTGTTGGTCTGTTTTGCTGACAAGTCCTGATCTCACCCATACACAGATTTGCACCAATCTTAGCAGGGACACTACCAGCCCAGAGCCTGGGAGATTTTGGAAACTCTGGGTCACAGGTTAAGGTTTCAAACATTTTGACTGTAAGGCACAAATAACTTAATGGGTGCTGATGGACATGTTGGTACTATGAACACTAACAGAAAATCGTATGTGAGCTTAAATTGAACAATTACCTTTAACCTTGAATGACTTTAAAAATCAAAGCTTTGCTACTGTAACTCAGAAACTGATTGAAAGGGGGGGGGGGTGTTTTTGCTGATTTGTTCATGTACATGTTCCACAGAACACATCGTAAGATAAGTATATGGTTAAATAAAACCAGGCCTCATACAGGGAATATAAATATAACATAATCCGGAATATACTTTTTTTTTTTTTAATCTGTTCTTATCACGTTTTAACACCACCACCCCGCCCTCCCCTGGAGTTGTCTGATTAGCCATCAAGTGACAGCAGCTGTTTGTGACTCAGTGGGAAATGTCTCCCGAGTAGGTGTTCCGTGTTGTTTATAGTGTGAGTGTTTGGGACACTGGAGAACAATCTGAATAGTTCCTGAGACATGAATCATCACTGCTTGTTTAAATGAGAAAAAATAAATAATCATGGCCAAGTCATAGAGTTGTTTTCAGTTTTGTAAGAGAATGATTTACGTTTCAGATCAATAAGACAATCGACAAACACCCACAGTGCTATTGATCTGACCAGAAAAAAACACAGTGAGGAACAAAGTCGAGCTGGACTTCTACAGCAAGGCTCTCTCTCTCTCTCTCTCTCTCTCTCTCTCTCTATATATATATATATATATATATATATATATATATATATATATATACACACACACACACACACTTTAGGGAAATGTAATTTGTTTTTGTGTATTAAGTAAAAATGTTTTATTACTGTTTAATTCTAGTCATCGCCAGCGAAATCTTAACACCCATAAATATACTGTACTTATTTTTATTTTTAATTCCTGAAATGATCCACCAAGCTTTTTAAAATTAACTCCATACATCTCTTTAACAATATCAATGAGCATCGATTGAAAATCTGTGAGTAACAAAATGGAAACATGACACAAAAGTGAAAAAAAATCGCACAAAATTCTTCTTACCTTATCCCTTAACATCCAAGGATGTTGTTGGGGCCCTTCATGGCGAGACTTGGGCTGATTTGGCCTGGTGGAGCCCATCCCTCTCCAGGTCGTAGAAACACCCTGACGGCTTTGCAGCTACTCTTTTACGAAAGTCAGCAATGGTTCTTTTACATGCCTCTCACCATAGACAGTGAGAGACATGGTCCACCTTTGATAACCCAGTTAGCCGCACTGGGGTCGCACAAAATATGTTCCATCAAATAAAGTTCAATGCTCAACATGGTCTCCATTGAACTTCTTGCAGGTAAGAATTTGTCTTTGTATGGACCTGACAACCCACTGAAAATCATCTTGAGGGACATTTTGTCACTCCTCCAACAAAACCGCGATCAGTTCCTACCTGTTCTGCTAGGTTGGTACTCGGGCATTGAAGCGCCATCCAAGCTGGTCCCACAGGTGTTCAATCGGCAACACATCAGGTGAATAAGCAGACCAGGGCAGGATGTAAAATATGCCTGCTGCTGCAGATATTTGCCTGTGGTACACAGGCCCCTCCTGGACACGTTGCCCTGCTGGAACACCTGAAGATCAGGATGGTCTTGAAAGAAGGGTGTTGGAGCACACCATAGAATCTTGGTGATGTAGCGTCTGGCTGTTAAGGTACCGTCAATGAAAGCCAAAGGTGTCCTGTAGTTGCGAGAGATGCCAGCCCACACGATAACTCCTGCGCCACTATGTCGGCTCAGAATTGACAAAACCAGGACTTGTCATAGAATGATACATTATTCCACCCCTGTAATGTCCATCTGTTTTGCTGCCATGCACACTGGAGCAGATTTCTGTTTTTACGTCAGGGTCATCCCTCAATAGGCTTGCCTGATTCGTAGATGCTGTCCACAGAGGTGTCTCCTGACAGTGTTCACTGAGAGGCGCAACTGCTGTCTGCCTGGTGTCTCTTCAGCAGTCTGGGTTGCCCGGTGGGAACCAGTTGTGCAAGTTCTGGAGCCTTGCTCTAGAGTGGTGAAACGTGCTCGTCTAGGATGCGATCTATCAGCCAGTGACCCGGTTTCAACCTGGCACTGATGCAAGCGAGAGATTATGGAAGTATTGCACCCCATTTTGAGCACCACCTGACGAGCAGAGATTCCAACTTCCAAAGGCTTAATGCATGGTCATTTATTATACACAGCATAGTCAAGATTCCACGAGCTACTCTTGTGCATTCTGATTGTTCTTTGTGTAGGGAATCTGGCCACTTCCTAAATGCACATATTTTGTGTTCTTGACCATTCAAAACAAGCAAGGAGCTGAAATTGAGTCTTCATTCAGCGCTCATATGCAGTGAAGTGTGACGAGTCCAAGAAGGGTTTGTCCCACACTGCAGCAGTTTGCTCCCTCCATCAGGTCCAGATGCTCTGTTTCTTAGGTAATGTCACTGGTCTTTCTTCTCAATACTGAGATGGGCCGAGTTTCATCTTATGGTTTCTATAACGTTGTATAAACAGTACTAGTATTTTACCCGAAAGCCTCGTTCTTGTTGCTCCACTATTTGGTGTAAGGTTTAATCCTGCACTTTGCTGTAACAGTCAGCTCAACAACTTCTTCTTTTCCTTTTGGCTGTTCCCTTCAGGGGTTGCAACAGCGAATTATCTGCCTCCATCTCACCCGATCCTCTGCATATTCTTCTCTTACACCAACTACCTTCATGTCCACCATCACCACATCCATAAATCTCCTCTTTGGTCTTCCTCTAGGCCTACTGCCTGCCTCCAACCTCAGCATCCTACTACCAATATACTCACTATCTCAATCTCGCCTCTCTGACTTTGAATCCAAATCCTCTTACATGTGCTGTCCCTCTGATGTACTCATTCCTGATCCTCATCCTGATCCTTGTTACTCCCAAATAGAACCTCAACATTTTCATCTCTGCTACCTCTAGCTCTTCCTCCTGTCTTTTCCTCAGTGCCACTGTTCCTAAACTATACAACATCGCTGGCCTCAAAATCGTCTTGTACACTTTTCCTTTCATTCTTGCCAATACTTTCCGATCACACATCACACCAGACACTTCTTCAACCATTCCAATCTGCCTACACATGCCTCTTCACCTCTTTTTCACACTCTCCATTGCTCTGGACTGTTGAGCCTAAGTACTTAAAATCATCCACTTTCCTTATCTCTGCTCCCTGTAACCTCACCGTTCCTCTTGGGTGCTTCTCGTTTGCACACATGTATTCTATCTTACTGAGGCTAACCTTCATTCCTCTCCTTTCCAGGGCATACCTCCACCTCTCTAGATTTTCCTCCACACGTTCTCTGCTGTCACTACAGATCACAATGTCATCTGCAGACATCATAATCCATGGAGATTCTTGTCTAACCTCGTCTGTCAGCCTGTCCATCACCATAGCAATCAAGAAGGAGATCCTTGATGATCCTGATCCTTGATGCAGTCCCACCTCCACCTTGAACTCTTTTGTCACGTCGACAGCACACCTCACCAGTCTTAGATCTCTCATATATGTCCTGCACCACTCTAACATACTTCTCTGCCACTCCAGACTTCCTCATACAATACCATAGTTCCTCTCTCGGCACCCTGTCATATGCTTTCTCCAGATCCACAAAGGCACAATGCAGCTCCTCCACAATTATGTCATCAGGACCAACTGCCTTTCCACTCTTCATCCTCTTCAATGCCCTCCTCACTTCATGCCTGCTAATCTTTGCTACTTCCTGGTCCTCAACGGTCACCTCTTCTACTCTTTTTTTCTCTCTCTCATTTTCCTCATTTATCAGCTCTTTAGAGGACTCTTTCCATCTTCCCAGCACACTTCTGTCATCAGTCTATACATTTCCCTCTCTGTCCTTAATCATCCAAATTTGCTGCATGTCCTTCCCATCTCTATTTCTCTGCTGTGTCAACCTGTATAAATCATTTTCTCCCTCCTTACTGTCCAATCTAGCATACAAGTCATCATACACCCTCTGTTTGGCCTTTGACACCGCTTCCTTTGCCTTACACTGCATCTCCCTGTACTTCTGTTTACTCTCTTCGGTCCTCTCAATGTCCCACTTCTTCTTAACTAACCTCTTCCTTTGGACACACTTCTGCATTTCCTCATTCCACCATCAAGTCTCCTTATCTACATTCCTTCCAGAGGACACACGAAGTGCTGTCTTACCTGTCTGGCTGATCACATTAGCTGTGGTTGTCCAGTCATCTGGAAGCACTTCCTGACCACACGAAGCCTGTTTTGACTCCTCCTTGAAGACAACACGACACTCTTCCTTCTTCATCTTCCACCACTTTGTCTTCTGCTTTGCCTTTGCCTTCTTCACCTTCCTCACCACCATCCTATACTGTTTGGCAGCACTCTCACCCACTACTACTTTGCAGTCACTGACTTCCTTCAAATTGCATTGTCTACACAAGATGTAGTCGACCTGTGTGCTCCTACCTCCGCTTTCATAAGTCACCCTATGCTCCTGTCTCTTCTGGAAGAAAGTATTCACCACAGCCATTTCCATCCTTTTTGCAAAAGTTATCAACATCTGTCCTTCTGTGTTCCTGTCCTGGATACCAAACCTGCCCATCACTTCCTCGTCCCCTCTGTTGCTTGCACCAACATGTCCATTGAAGTCTGCACCAATGACCACTCATTCACCTCTGGAGGTACTCTGCGTCACTTCATCTAACTCACTCCAGAATCTCTCCTTCTCTTCTAGCTCACATCCTGCCTGTGGGGCATAAGCACTAACAACATTGAACATCACACCTTCAATTTCTAACTTGAGACTCATCACTCTGTCTGACACTCTTTTCACTTCTAGAACATTCCTGGCAAACCCCTCCGTCAAGATGTCTCCTACTCCATTTCTCTTCCCATCGACACTATGAAAAAACAGCTGAAAACCTGCTGCTAAGCTTCTAGCCTTGCTACCTTTCCACCTGGTCTCCTGAACACACAGTATGTCCACCTTCCTCCTCTGCATCATGTCAGCCAGCTCTCTACCTTTTCCTGTCATAATTCCAACATTCAAAGTCCCCACTCTCAGTCCTGGACTCATGCCTTTCCTCTTCTCTCTCTGCCTACGGGCACACGTCCTGCCTCTCCTTCTTCGACCAACAGTAGTCTGGTTTCCACCAGCACCCTGTTGGTTAACAGCACTGATGGCGGTCGTTGTTAACCCGGGCCTCAACCAATCCGGTTTGGAAGTCATATTGATGATACACATGGTAGATTTGGCATAGGTTTTACGTTGGGTGCCCTTCCTGACATAACCCTCTGCATTTATCAGGGCTTGGGACTGGCGTGAGGAAGAACACTGGCTTGTGCCTCCCCTCACAGCTGCATTAGTCATTTACCTCAGCTAATGCTTGTTAATTGGATGAACTGAAACGTGTGAATTGAGTCAAAAGGAGAGCGTTGACCATGAAGGCTGATTACCAATCAAGATGAGAAGAAATGGTCGTTTCAGTGAATTCTATTACATTTGAGTTATGTGATTGGAAAAATTCACTGTTGTATATTTTGGTGTAATATGGTTCTGTGGTTGCAAGGAAACGAATTTGTTGGCCTGCACCACCAGTGAAGGTGCCTAACCCAAAACTATTTCTTCATTCATTTTCTGAACCACTTAATCCTAATTAAAGTTGTGGGGATGCTGGTGCCCATCATAGCCAACTCTGATTGAGGACTGAGTACACCCTGGATGGCTTGCCAGGCCATCTCAGGCCAGAAACACGCTGATGGCTATGTAGCTCCTCTTTATGAAAGTCAGTAATAGTTCTTCTACATGATCCTCTCAGCACAGGCAGTGAGAGGCATGGCTGGCCTTTGATAACCCAGTTACGGATGTACTCTGCCCTTGCCCAGAGTTGGTTGAGATGGGTGAGAACCTTCCTGCAACCGTAATTAGGACTAAGTGGTTCAGGAAATGAATTAATTATATTGTTGTGTTATTGAAATGTTCTCTGAAGCTGCAGGTTCTAAACTGACTTTTCATGTCGAGACTAAGATGTTTTATTTCCTTCTATTAACAAGTTATTCAAAGGAATTAATCCTGATATACAGAGGAGATGCGGACGTGGTTTGAGAATTCCCACCAAAACCTTATCAGTTAAGAGAAATCATATGGGATCCCTGCGTTTAGGGTGCACCAAAATCTGTACATTAATTCATTGCTTAATTGATTAATCCTAATTAGGGTTGGGGGGGGGGGGGCATCTCAGCTGACTCTGGGTGAAGGAGAGGTACATCCTGAATAGCTCACACTTAGTGGGAATTTTGAACAGCAATCAGTCTACTGTGGCTGTTCTTGGACTATTGGAAGAAACCAGAGTGCGTGGAGGAAACCGACACAAGCACGGGGAGAACATGCAAACGCTGCACAGAAACACCCTCGCCGAGGGTTTCGGACAGAATCAAGGTTCCTATTTTCTGTATCACACACAGTCTCACACTTGGGAGGGAACACCCTCGCATCCCAAAGATATAAATAAAACCTGAAGACAATGTTTAATATTTCTCCAAAAAACCCAAACTGTGTCCTGATTGCACACTGGAGATCCCTTACATCCATCTGTCCCAGTGTCACATTTCTCACTGAGTCTTCTCATAGTCTCAATGCAAATGCATTGAAATAGTTTTAAAATGACTGATTTGCTTTTAGGTTTAAATGATGAGGCTACATGACTGTTCACTGTTTACAAAGGAGTGTGTGCGTGTGTGTGTGTGTGTGTGTGTGTGTAAATATTTGACAAGAGGGATGTGACAAAATCTACTTTCTATCTTTAGTGGGTTCTTGATTTCAATTGGTAAAATTGTAAGTGAGGAATAAAACCCTTGAGGTCATGTTGTTGGAGGGAATAATCAGCTTCAGTGTGATGATGATGTATGTATATATATATATATATATATATATATATATATATATATATATATTTTTTTTTTTTTTTTTCTCTATCTGCCAACACACGCTTCTTCACCTCTTTTCCACACTCTCCATTGCTCTGGATTGTTGACCCTAAGTACTTAAAATCCTCCACCTTCCTTATCTCTGCTCCCTGTAACCTCACCGTTCCTCTTGGGTCCTTGTGATTCACACACATGTATTCTATCATGTATTCTATGTATATCTAATGAAGGCTAACCTTCATTCCCCTCCTTTCCAGGGCATACCTCCACCTCTCCAGATTTTCCTGCACTTGTTCTCTGCTCTCACTACAGATCACAATGTCATCTGCAAACATTATAGTTCATGGAGATTCTTGTCTAACCTCGTCTGTCAGCCTATCTATCGCCTTAGCAAACAAGAAGGGGCTCAGAGCTGACCCTTGATGCAGTCCCACCTCCACGTTGAACTCTTCTGTCACACCGACAGTACACCTCACCACTGTCTTACATCTCTTATATATGTCCTGCACCACTCTAACATACTTATCTGCCACTCCTGACTTCCTCATACAATACCACAGTTCCTCTCTTGGCACCCTGTCATATGCTTTCTCCAGATCCACAAAGGCACAATGCAACTCTGTCTGACCTTCTCTGTACTTCTCTATTAACATCTTCAAAGCAAACACTGCATCCGTGGTGCTCTTTCTTGGCATGAAACCAAACTGTTGTTCACAAATGCTGACCTCTGCCCTTAGTCTAGCTTTCACTATTCTTTTCCATAACTTCATCATATGGCTCATCAACTTTATCCCTCTGTAGTTGCCACAACTCTGTACGTCTCCCTTGTTCTTAAAAATGGGCACCATCACACTTCTCTTCCATTCCTCTGGTATCCTCTCACTCTCACCACTTTGTTGAATGTTCTTGTCAGAAAATCTACTGCTACCTCTCCTAGACACTTCCATACCTCCACCGGTATGTCATCAGGGCCAACTGCCTTTCCATTCTTCATCCTCTTCAATGCCCTCCTCATTTCACCCTTACTAATCTTTGCTACTTCCTGATCCAACAGTCACCTCTTCTGCTCTTTTTTTCTCTCTCCTTATTCATCAGCTCTTCAAAGTACTCTTTCCATCTTCCCAGCACACTTCTGCCATCAGTCAATACATTTCCCTCTCTGTCCTTTATCACTCGAACTTGCTGCACATCCTTCCCATCTCTATTTCTCTGCTGTGCCAACCTGTATAAATCATTTTCTCCCTCTTTACTCTCCAACCGAGCATACAAGTCATCATACGCACTCTGTTTGGCCTTTGACACCACTACCATCACCTTACGCTGTGTCTCCCTGTACTCCTGTTTACTCTCTTCGGTCCTCTCAATGTCCCACTTTTTCTTCGCTAACCTCTTCCTTTGTACACACTCCTGCACTTCATCATTCCACCACCAAGTCTCCTTATCTACTCTCCTTCCAGAGGACACACCAAGTACTCTCTTACCTGTCTCCCTGATCACATTTGCTGTGGTTGTCCAGTCATCTGGAAGCACTTCCTGGTCACCCAAAGCCTGTTTCAACTGCTCCTTGAAAACAGCACGACACTCTTCCTTTTTCAGCTTCCACCACTTTGTCTTCTGCTCTGCCTTTGCCTTCTTCACCTTCCTCACCATCAGCATCATACTGCACACCACCATCCTATGCTGTTTGGCAACACTCTCACCCACTACTACTTTGCAGTCACTGACTTCCTTCAAATTACATCGCTCTGAACAAGATGTAGTCTACCTGTGTGCTCCTACCTCCGCTTTTATAAGTCACCCTATGCTCCTGTTTCTTCTCGAAGAAAGTATTCACCACAGCCATTTCCATCCTTTTTGCAAAATCTACCAACATCTGTCCTTCTGTGTTCCTGTCCTGGATACTACACCTGCCCATCACTTCCTCGTCCCCTCTGTTTCCTGCAGCAACATGTCCATTGATGTCTGCACCAATGACCACTCTTTCACCTCTGGGGGTATTCTGCATCACTTCATCTAACTCACTCCAGAATCTCTCCTTCTCTTCTTGCTCACATCCTGCCTGTGGGGCATAAGCACTAACAACATTGAACATCACGCCTTCAATTTCTAACTTGAGACTCATCACTCTGTCTGACACTCTTTTCACTTCTTGAACATTGCTGACAAACTCCTCCTTCAAGATGACTCCTACTCCATTTCTCTTCCCATCCACACCATGAAAAAACAGCTTAAACCCTGCTCCTAAACTTCTAGCCTTGCTACCTTTCCACCTGTTCTCCTGAACTCACAGTATGTCCACCTTCCTCCTCTGCATCATGTCAGCCAGCTCTCTACCTTTTCCTGCCGTAGTTCCAACATTCAAAATCCCTAATTTCAGTTCTCGACTCGTGCCTTTCCTCTTCTTTCTCTGCCTACGGACATGCCTCCCACCGCTCCTTCTTCGACGTCTTCGACCAACAGTAGTCCAATTTCCACCAGCACCCTGTTGGTTGACCACACTGATGGCAGTCGTTGTTAACCCGGGCCTCGACCGATCCGGTATGACATTCTTTGTAGTGACTTGCATATTTTATTTGGCATTTGTTTTACACCGGATGCCCTTCCTGACGCAACCCTCTGCATTTATCCGGGCTTGGGACCGGCATGAGGGAGAGACACCGGTTTGTGCCCCCCCCCACCCCTCACGGCTGCATTTATTGCCTTTCTGAATACTATGTACAAAATCTTTACAGGGTGTTTGACAAATCTCGTGTTATTCTATTGGTCCTCAAGTGAAATTATTTACCCGGAGCAAAAGGGAACCAGAAAGGGATGTTGGGGATGCAAGGATCAGTTATTGGTCCAGAAAATGATACTTGAAGAAGCTAAAACTTACCACCGCAACCTCTCAATGTGCTGGATTTACTACAAAAAAGCATCCGACTCTGTCCCTCATGAATGGATTCTGAAGTCTTTGCAATGTGTTGGCCTACCTGAGCGATTACTCCATTTACTCAAGTCTTTAATGACTGGCTGGTCAACTCAGCTTGAGATGTACTCGCAAGGTTAGGTTAAGACTTCAGAACCTATTTCAATTAAGAAAGGAATATTCCAGGGGGTTCTTTTAGTCCTCTGCTTTTTTGTTCGTCACTTAATCCCTTGAGTTTTTTGCTCAATAAGGAGGAAGGTTATCATCCAGGACCTCCACAGCACAGATCCCCAACACCTCTTACTCATCTCCTTTACATGGATGACATCGAGCTGATTGCCAAAGGAGATTCCAACTTGAAGAAACAAATTGTCCTTGTCGTGTCCTTTTCACAAGATATTGGTTTGACTTGCGGACTTGATAAATGTAACATTCTTCATTTAAAACGTGGAAAGGCAATCGATGATGGATCGGTTGAGTTACATGGAGGAGGAGTGATTGAGCATCTCGTGGAAGGCCAATCGTACACCTATTCAGGGATGCAAGTTCAAGACAAGCTCTAGAAGGCCCACATAAAAGACAAACTTCAGGCCGAGTACAAATCTCGTCTAAAAAAGATCTGGAGTTCGGAGCTAAATGCTAGAAACAAGGTCAAAGCCACAAATACTTATGCAGTGCCTGTCCTTTCTTCCTCTTTTGGTGTTGTTGATTGGACAAAGGACGACATCATGGTCTTGATCACCTTACAAGAAGGATCATGTCTGACAACCGAGCTCACCACCCTCGTTCCTCCATCAATCGTTTATATTTATCAATCAATTCCAGGGGACGAGGTTTGATGAATGTGGAGGCACTTGATGATGGTATTTTATTGTGTACTTTTGTACATATTTATTTATCTGATGATCCTCTTGTGAAGCATATCAAGACTCATGATGAAAGCAAGGACTTCCATAGTTATCTTAAACGCGTCAAGGCTGCTGGACAGAATCTCAACGTCAATATTGATTTTGTCGATGGCGAAGTACTGCTGGACGGGACATCTATGTGTGTCAACCGGGTGAAGTGTCTCATAAAATCTGCTCAGTCGTCATTTCAAGGAAAAACTGTCTGTAAAACCACTACATCGTGTTTATGTGCAGTGTGTTGGGCAGAACAGTAATCCTTCCGACTCCTTTGCCTGGATGAAGTCGGCTGGTCTGAAAAGGGAAACCGAGGGATTTCTTTTCGCTGCTCCGGACCAGTCACTTCCAACACGCAATCGTCAACGTAATATATAATATTAATATTATAAGGGAAAATGTAAATCCCAAATGCTGTTTGTGTCGTGAATTTAGTGAAACTGTCCAACACCTTGTCAGTGGTTGTCCTGTTTTGGCACAAACGTCTTATCTGAAAAGACACGATGGCATGGCATGTTCCTTTTATTATCATCTCCGTCATGCGTGTGGTTTTGACTCAGAGGTCCATCCATGGTACGACCCTGATCATGTCCAGGGCGTCATGGAAAATGATCATTTCAAGCTTGTTTGGAATCGGCCCATATATAGCCTGAGGAGAATTGAAGCCAACAAACCTGATCTTGTCCTTTTTGATAAATCCAATGGAATTATTAATATTATTAATATTATTGAATTTTCTGTCCGGGGCAGTGGTGGTCGAGTGGTATAGGGCGCTGGATCGCTGATCCAAAGGTTGGGGGTTTGAGTCCCACTCTCCACAAGGTTGTCACTGTCCCCCCCAGTGCAGCTAGCTGGGTTATCAAAGGCGGGCCATGTCTGTCACTGTCTATGGTGAGAGGTTGATGTAAAAGAACCATTGCTGACTTTCGTAAAGAGGAGCTGCAAAGTCGTCAGCGTGTTTCTGTCCCTTGCTAAAAAGGGTTGTGACCGGAAGGGCATCTGACGAAAACCTCTGCCAAATCAAACGTGCGAATCAGATGATTTGCTGTGGCGACTCCCGAGTAAAAAGGGAAAAAGCCGAAAGGAAGACAGAATTGAATTTTCTGTCCCTTTTGACAGCAATGTGATTGACAAGATTCAGAAGCATGGACCTCACCTTTGAAATGTCTCGCTTGTATCCAAAGTACAAAGTTGTCCGACTCCCCATTGTTGTCGGCGCCCTCGGTTTGGTACCTTCTGATCTATTAACACAGATCAAGAGTGAGCCTGGGTTTGCTACCGGGAGCACAGACATTCTGACAGTCTGGGCAATGCAGAAGGCTGCAATGTTGGGGAGTCTCCATATTCTCTGGAAAGTTCTTGGTGGGTTTGACGAGGCAGTGCATCCTGGGAGAAGTCCCATTCGCTGTCTGGGCTGCGTGTGGAGACTGTGAGGGCCCTGAACTGATGATGAGCTTAACAAGCCTGAATGTGCCAGGATCACCTGATTCCTCTCTGCTGCATATAAATCTTTCCTGTAAATAATAATAAGAAGAATAATACTAATAATACCATGCACAGTTATTGTCCTTCTGTTTTTTTTAATATATGATGTCTCTCTTTTCACACTAGATTCGATTAAATCATACTGCAGATCAGACTGTGTGCTGTCTGGGTGCTGTATGGTAATTTTATTACAGTGTCACTGTATAAACTGTCGTGGACTTTGGTCAGAAACTAGATGTGCTAAAGTGCTACATAAATAAAGTTGGCTTGTCCTTCTCAGAGGGTTCTCTGTGGAACCTGAAGAGTTCCTCTTAATCCGGTCTTCATTAAAATGAACAGGAGTTTATAGTGTGATATCAGGGTGATGTTAATATTTATTCATGGGGCTCAGTAATGATGTAATACATGTAATAATGTGCAATAAGACATTAAACAGGTTTAATGTTATCATGCTGGAATGTTAATGACTAACACTAATTAATAATTAATTGTGAGGGTTTCATTGAGAGATTCACTGTTGATTGGTTTAATCAGTGCAGAAAGATCAGGAGTGTTGAGAGTTAAACACCCACACAGGGAGGAAGGGAACAGACGGGGCGGCCCACAGAGAGAGAGAGAGAGAGAGAGAGAGAGTCAGAGACAGACAGACAGACACAGAGAGAGAGAGAGAGAGAGGGCAGAGAGAGAGAGAAAGAGAGAGAGCGAGCAGAGAGAGAGAGTGCAGAAATGGCGGCACGCGCTTGTCCGGCCAGGTGTGTTCCCCGGTGGAGAATGTCCGGGATCACGGCAGTGCGCGTGCGACTCCTGCGCGCGGTGCTGTGCGTCTTGGTGTGCGGAGACGGGGTTCGGACCGGTCTGTATTCGGACTCGGACCATGTCGCCATCGTGACTCCTGATAATGTGGATGCGGTTCTGTATAACTCCTCTTCCGCGGTGCTGCTCGAGCTTTACGCCTCCTGGTGCGGACACTGCATCAACTTCTCACCCGTGTGGAGAACACTGGCGCTGGACGTGAAAGGTCGGGAACGCGCACCCCACACACACACGCACACCCCACACACACACGCACACCCCACACGCACACCACGCACACGCACACCACGCACACGCACAACACGCACACACACACACACACACGCACACACACAAAACGTTTCTTTAGTGTTTTCTTCTTATTTATTCTAATATCCTCTCTTTTTTTAACATGCACTTCCCTTCATCCATTCTCGCTTTCCCTCTCATTTATTTTTACATTTTTCCTCATTATTTTTTCAGCATGTCGTCTCTTTCTTCATTTTCTTTGTTGTTTAATTTTTATTTCTTCCTTTTCCTTCCAATCTTTGGTTCTGTTTTCCTTTTGATTCCTTTCTTCCTCTTTTGTTATTTTTACACACTTACAATTGTTTCTCACTCATTCCCCTCTTTCATATTTATTCATGTATCTTTCTTTCTTTCTTGTCTTTTTCCTTCATTCATTGTCTCTTTATTTTCCTTATTTACAAATTTGAAGTCTTGTATCTCACTTTACTCCTGGTTTTCTTTTGTCATTTTTATTTATTAACTAATTCTTTCTGTAATCACATTCCTGAATCATTTGATGTTCTCCACTCTATTTATTCTCTCTGTTCTTTCTTTATTTCTCCATGTCTGCCTTTGTTCTGTTTTCTTTCCTCTCTGTTTACTGAGGTTTTTTTTTTTTGCCTTGAAATGTCCTTTCCATCTCCTCTTTCTTTCCCTGTTCTCTTTTTCCTGTACAGAATGGAAGTTGGCAGTGAGTTTGGCGGTGATTGATTGTGCTGAGAACGCAGAAGTGTGCAGGAGGTTCAGTATCACCGGGTATCCAACTCTGAGGGTACAACAGATTTACATGTTACATTTACATAACTCTGTGAGTGTGTGTGTGCATGTGTGTTGCTTTGTTATGCAGAAACACCGTATCATTATGGCTCTGCCTACCTTGATGGTACTAGCGGTACAGTGGTATCTTACCTTACGATCGTCCCGGCAAACAAAAAAATCCATGTTACAGAAACAAGTTCTCTTTATGAAACGCGCCATTCAAACATTCACACAATGCACGAGCTGCTCTCCCATCAATGATGTTCAAACATCCCACCCCACTGGCCTCCCAGTGGCTAGGAGGGATGAAGCAGCTCCCTCCCATTGGCTATTATGGAGCTACATCCCCCATAATTTTCCACATAACATCCCCGATTAATTTCGTCAGGTGAGGTACCACTGTATTATGTTTTCACCCTTTGTGTACACGCGTCTGTTTGAACATACTTTTGGGAACTCTCTCTTCTGAATCCTCAACAAATTTAAACAAATATTGACCAGTAACTCATTTCTAAATACCATGAACTGGTGCAGGTTCTGAGGTCAAAGGTCAAAGTCACATGAGGTCATCTTGTTAAATCCTTTAGACACTGTGCAAGCTTAATTTCTGTATGGATGTGGTCCACTTTCACCAGTTACTCAGTACCAAATACCTTTCAACTGGGACAGGTTTTCAGCACAGCCCAAAGGTAAGGAAGGGTCTCAGTCCAAACACACAGGAAGAACGTTCAAGATAGAGGCGTATTAAACGCTGTACTCAAGAACTTCTACATTTCATTTTGTCAGTTTTGTGTTACTTTCAGTGTTCGTATGTGACTCTTCACTCTCCACCGTGATGTGTGTGTGTGTGTGTGAGAGAGAGAGTGAGAGACAAAGAAAATATTAAGAAAACAAACCATATTTATTGTGAGGTTGGGGGTGAATCGGGCATGAAATTTTTCCGCTTTTTGGTGGAAATCCACTTTTTCAGACCTCCAGAGGCTTTTTTTGTTTTTATTATTATTCCAAATCCGTTAATTTATATACAGGTCCTTCTCAAAAAATTAGCATATTGTGATAAAGTTCATTATTTTCTGTAATGTACTGATAAAAATTAAACTTTCATATATTTTAGATTCATTGCACACCAACTGAAATATTTCAGGTCTTTTATTGTTTTAATACTGATGATGATTTTGGCATACAGCTCATGAAAACCCAAAATTCCTCTCAAAAAATTTGCATATTTCATCCGACCAATAAAAAAAAGGTGTTTTTAATACAAAAAAAAGTCAACCTTCAAATAATTATATTCAGTTATGCACTCAATACTTGGTCGAGAACCCTTTTGCAGAAATGACTGCTTCAATGCGGCGTGGCATGGAGACAATCAGCCTGTGGCACTGCTGAGGTGTTACGGAGGCCCAGGATGCTTCGATAGCGGCCTTAAGCTCATCCACAGTGTTGGGTCTGGTGTCTCTCAACTTTCTCTTCACAATATCCCACAGATTCTCTATGGGCTTCAGGTCAGGAGAGTTGGCAGGCCAATTGAGCCCAGTAATACCATGGTCAGTAAACCATTTAGCAGTGGTTTTGGCACTGTGAGCAGGTGCCAGGTCGTGCTGAAAAATGAAAATCTTCATCTCCATAAAGCTTTTCAGCAGATGGAAGCATGAAGTGCTCCAAAATCTCCTGATAGCGAGCTGCATTGACCCCGCCCTTGATAAAACACAGTGGACCAACACCAGCAGCTGACACGGCACCCCAGACCATCACTGACTCAGGAATCTTTTGCAGGCGTTTAGAGTTAATTGGTTGATTCAGATGATTAGGTTAATAGCTCGTTTACACTACCTGAACATGATATGCTGATTTTTTGAGATAGGAATTTTGGGTTTTCATGAGCGAAATGCCAAAATCATCAGAATTAAAACAATAAAAGACCTGAAATATTTCAGTTGGTGTGCAATGAATCTAAAATATATGAAAGTTTAATTTTTATCAGTACATTACAGAAAATAATGAACTTTATCACAATATGCTAATTTTTTGAGAAGGACCTGTATATATAAACGGTTGAACTCCCGCCGAGCGTGATGAAGTTGTATGATACAATGTTCAGACAAACATGTACATTTCATAAGAGGCTTATTGTTAAACAAGTGGGGCCGGTGGTGTAGTGGTCAGGGTGTTGTGCTCATGATCGGGAGGTTGTGAGTTCAAATCCCAGTTAGACCCCCACTGTACTAAGACCCCTGGGCAAGGTCTTAACCACAAGTGTGCCTCTGTCCACCCAGCAGTATAAATGGGTACCAGTAAAAATATACTGGGAAGGGAACCTGCGATGGACTAGCGTCCCATCCAGGAGGAGTTCAACTCCTGGTCGCTTCACGCTACAGAAACCGGTGATAAGCACCTTCCTGATGAGCCACTATAGCTTGGGTGTAAAAAGCCCAACAGACTTTATCTTGGTGATAAACAGGAAGTTCTCGCAGTGAAGTCTCATCTTCGTGATTTGTGACGCGCTCCTCCGGAAGTAGGCGCTTGCTGCAAATGACACACGGAGCTTGTGAGATAATGTGCGGCTTATCCTGACTTCCAATCTTTTAAGTGTGCAAGTGCGCTTTGAATACTTGTTTAGTACTCAACCATCATTTTCTCACTTGAAAAATCGGAAGTCCAAATAGGCTGCGCTTTGTCTCACAAGCTCCGTGTGTCACTTGCGAGAAGCGCCCACTGTCGAGCCCGTCTCATTTACTGAAATCATCTCACTACTGTGTTATTGCAATTATCATTGTACAAGCGAGAGCAACGCATGCACGAGTTCAAGTGTGTTTGCTTCATTCCTATCACTTCATGGGCATCGCCATATGGTAAACAAAATCGGATATGCTGTAGAATCGTTTTGTTTTTTTCTTAACTTATTAATTCAAATCTGAAAGTGACTTACATCTGTATATGTGATTGTATTTTATAAAAATGATTTTAGAAAGTGAAAAAGAGCAAGGTTTGACCATCAGAAGGAACAGGAAGAGAAAACACAGTGGAGAGATAAAAAGAAGGAAAGAACAGCCGAGCTCCTGTCGTTCACAAAGATTAAGCTTAAGAAGTAAAACAATAACAACGAGATTTGTACAGAGTGTAAATATTAAAGATAGAAGTTAGAGTATGTGAGCCACTCCACTGAAAGTAGGCTCTTGTGTCCAAAAATGAGATTTTTACACCATCAGATAGACGAGACCCAAAGCTGCAAAATGCAGCGAGAAGTTTGTGAATCCCTTGAAAACTGAGCGAGCTGTAACAGTTCTTGTGTCGGCATTCAACTAAAAATTTCAAAAGACATTTTAGAGAAAAACGAGCACAAAGATCACACTTCTTCCAACATCATTAGTCCTTCGCAACCAAACATTTTTATGCACTTCAGCCATAAAACTTTTAGAAAACATGTCTAGGAAAAGTTTTAAGAAGAGATAAGGAGAAATCATCCTCATTTTAATCTGACACGCCCTTCTTAAACGATTTTTACATTTTTTTTCTGAACAACCCCCCGCCTGCGTTCCGCTTATTACTGGATCTGATAGAACCAAGTCAGAACACACAGTGTACACTCACGGAGTACAGAAGTGACAAAGCCTTCATCGTCTGCTGGCTTCCATGTCCAAAGGTCCAGGACATTGCGAGGGGGTTAGCGATGGAGCTGGCGTGGCTCTAGACAGAAAATCATTGGTGTATCAGGAACCGCTAAGCATGATGGAACACTTCATGGAGGTGGTGATCCATGACACTCCACAAAGCTCGACACATTTCTGAAGGTATTATTCATTTAACGATGTCGTCATCATACCAGAAAGTTTCATGATCATGAACGTGCATTCAGGAGAATCCAAAAATACTGGTAACTTTGGTTCTGGTTGGGTTTGTGTCTTTTCATAAAAGCGTGATGAGGCAGTGGGTCAGTAAGGGTTTGTTTCTTCTGGTAAATCCTCACTTGAATATGAGGATCAGAACACTCACCACAACAGACCCTCATTACAATGATTCTGCACATCGTCTCACTTCCTGTTCCAGTCTGCGATCAACGCCATCATTTCTTCTCATGTCACCGATTCAAAAATATCAAATTCCAAAGCTAACAACAGTCAGAGACTGAGGCAAGAGAGCAATTTACATAATATTCTCTCTCTCTCTCTCTCTCTCAGTTTTTCCCAGCATTCTCTCGTGAGGATTTTAAAGGTGAAGAGATCAGAGGTATGAAGCATATCTTTCTGTAGATTAGATATTTACAGACCGAATGGTAAATAAATATTTTTACACACTGTGTGTGTGAATATTTACAGGTTTCCCCCGCGATGTCACGGGTCTCCGTCATCTAATCATTGATAAACTTGAGTCTCATAAAGATCCGAGACCACCAGCGTGTCCTCCACTGGAAAAAACCAGGTCAGAACATTTAAACTCCATCTGGACAGAATTGAACAGCTGCCAGAGTTTCTTCCATCGAAAATTAATCAACACTATTTCTTCTGACCAATCAGAGTCCACTGTACTGAATCAGCTGCGCACTGTTCCGCTAAGACTGAAGTATTTTCTTTATGATCTTGTGATCCTCTCACATAGTAAATTCTCTCAGCATTAGGTCATAATGTGAGATATGAGACACAGGAGACATGCGATAACACGTACGTCAATGTGTCAACCTTTTAAAGAGAAGTGAACAGATCTATCAGGATTTGTGCATTCTGGGAACCTGGTGCTCAGGAAAGTCTCGGATCTCAACAGGACAACAGTTTGCTCAGGAGGAACTGATAAATCATCGTGTGGATGTTAGAGGAATTATAAATAATGTCTGAAGCTGCTGAGAGCCATTATGTTAATGGGTGAGGTGTCATGTCACAGGGCTTTGAGCTTTATGCACAGTGGAGGGCTTAGTGTGGAGCACGTCCGTCTGACAGTATGAAGGTGTCCGGTTCGAGTCTGGAGCTCAGAGAGGGGGCGATTGTCTGTGGACTTTGCATGTTCTCCTTGTGGTTGTGTGGGTTTCATCTGGATACTCCAGTTTCTTCAGGCAGTCCAAAGAAATGCACTATTCAGGGTGAACTCTGCCTTGGGTCAGAGATGGCTGAGATAGGCTTCATCCTGCCTGCAACCCAAGTAGGATGAAGCAGTTCGGCAAATGAATGAAGACCTTCACTTGGCTATCACCGCCAAGTAGCACCCCCTGCTGGGCCTGCAGAAGAACCACACATTAAAAAAAATATGGGATTCCAGAAAAAAAATTCAATTCTTCTTTTTCTCCTTTCGGCTGTTCCCTTCAGGGGTCAGCACAACAAATCATCAGCCCCCATCTCACCCGATCCTCTACATCTTCTACTCTTACTCCAATTACCTTCATGTCCTCCTTCACCACATCCATAAATCTTCTCTTTGGTCTTCCTCTCGGCCTTCTGCCTGGTAGTTCCAACCTCAGCGTCCTACTACCAATATACTCACTATCCCTCCTCTGTACATGTCCAAACCATCTCAATCTAGCCTCTCTGACTTTGTCTCCAAAACATCTAACATGTGCTGTCCCTCTGAACTCATTCCTGATCCTATCCATCCTCGTTATTCCCAAAGAGAACCTCAACATTTTCATCTCTGCTACCTCCAGCTCTGCCTCCTGTCTTCCCCAGGGCCACTGTTTCTTAACCATACAACATCGCTGGCTTCATTACCTTCCTATACACTTTTCCTGTCATTCTTGCCGATACCTTCCTACCAGAGACTTTTCTCCAACCTGCCTGTATACACTTCAGCTCTCTTCCAGACTCTCCATTGCTCTGTACTGTTGAGCCAAAGTACTTAAAATCCTCCACCTTCGTTATCTCTGCTCCCTGTAACCTCACCGTTCCTCTTGGGTCCTTGTCATCCACACACACGTATTCTGTCTTACTGAGGCTAACCTTCATTCCTCTCCTTTCCAGGGCATACCTCTACCTCTCTAGATTTTCCTGCACTTGTTCTCTGCTCTCATCACAGATCACAATGTCATCTGCAAACATCATAGTCCATGAGATTCTTGTCTCACCTCGTCTGTCAGCCTGTCCATCACCACAGCAAACATGAAGGGGCTCAGAGCTGACCCTTGATGCAGTCCCACCTCCACCTTGAACTCTTGTCACATCGACAGCACACCTCACCACAGGTCCGGCACCACTCTAACATGCTTCTCTTCCACTCCAGGCTTCCTCATGCAATACCACAGTTCTTCTCTCGGCACCCTGTCATATGCTTTCTCCAGATCCACAAAGGCGCAATGCAGCTCCCACTGACCTTCTCTGTACTTCTCTATTAACATCCTCAAAGCAAACACTGCATCTGTGGTGCTCTTTCTTGGCATAAAACCAAACTGTTGTTCACAAATGCTGACCTCTGCCCTTAGTCTAGCTTCCACTATTCTTTCTCATAATTTCATCGTATGGCTCATCAATTTTATCCCTATGCAGTTGCCACAACTCTGCACGTCTCCCTTGTTCTTAAAAATGGGCACCAGTACACTTCTCCTCCATTCCTCCAGCATCCTCTCACTCTCTAAGACCTTGTTGAATGTTCCTGTCAGAAAATCTACTGCTACCTCTCCTAGACATTTCCATACCTCCACCAGTATGTCATCAGGACCAACTGCCTCTTCAACACTCTTCATCCTCTTCAATGTCCTCCTCACTTCACCCTTACTAATCTTTGCTACTTCCTGGTCCTCAACGGTCACCTCTTCTACTCTTTTCATCAGCTCTTCAAAGTACTCTTTCCATCTTCCCAGCACACTTCTGTCATCAGTCAATATATTTCCCTCTCTGTTCTTAATTGCTCTAACTTGCTGCACGTCCTTCCCATCTCTATTTCTCTGCCACCCTACTCATTCTGTACCAACCTGTATAAATCATTTCTCCCTCCCTACTGTCCAGCCGATCATACAAGTCATCAAACACCCTCTGTTTGTCCTTTTGACACCGCTACCTTTGCCTTACGCTGTGTCTCCCTGTACTTCTGTTTACTCTCTTCAGTCCTCTCAATGTCACACTTCTTAGCTAACCTCTTCCTTTGTACACGATCCTGCACTTCCTCAGTCCACCACCAAGTCTCCTTATCTATTGTTATTGGTGTGTCCTCTGGAAGGACACACCAATAACTCTCCTACCTGTCTCCATGATCACATTAGCTGTAGTTGTTCAGTTATCTGCAAGCACTTCCTGATCACCCAAAGCCTGTTTCAACTCCTCCTTGAAGACAACACAACACACTTCCTTTTTCAGCTTCAATCACTTTGTGTTCTGCTCTGCCTTTGCCACCTTCTTTACCATTAGCGTCATCCTGCACATCACCATCCTATGCTGTTTGGCAACACTCTCACCTGCTACTACTTTGCAGTCACTGACTTCCTTCAAATTACATCACCTACACAAGATGTAGTCTACCTGTGTGCTCCTACCTCCGCTTTCATAAGTCACCCTATGCTCCTGTCTCTTCTGGAAGAAAGTATTCACCACAGCCATTTCCATCCTTTTTGCAAAATCTATCAATATCTCTCCTTCTGTGTTCCTGTCCTGGATATCAAACCTGCCCATCACTTCCTCGTCCCCTCTGTTGCCTGCACCAACATGTCCATTGAGGTTAAATTATCACCAGTTTATCGGGTCTGGATGAAACTTGGTGACAAAGCTTCTGATTCTGAATATGCAGCATTAATTTTGTCCGAATCTGACTTGTTTCGAAAGAGATCTGATTTCTTATAAAGTCCAGTGTTAAAATCTGTGGACAGGAAGTTACTCATCACAGCCTCACAAATAAATCCATCCTGATGAAAATAGCCACTTTAATGGAGTTAATAACAAATACACGGATCCCTCGCTACTTCGCACTTCAATTCATGTGGCTTCAGTGCATCGCATCATTTTTAAAAAAAATAAGCAAGTTAAGGAAAAGGGGGGAAAAGTTAAGGAAAATGCCACAACAAGGCCAATTCTGCAAAAAAACAAACAAACAAAACACAACCCAAACCCCCCCCATCAAAACTACTTATATTTTTTGTGAGGTGCGCATCTGAGTGTGTGTGCACGCGTGTGTCTGTATTTATATTTTATTTACATCTTATGCATTATTTTTGAATGTTTAATTGTTATTATAAGCATTTATAGCATTGAATATGTATTTATTGATATTATATACACACACTCTATACATGTACATATACGTCAGTCAGAGGGATTGATCCTACTTTGCGGAATTCGGTGGTCGCGGGGGCATCTCTGTCCAAATTAACCGCAAATACATTAAACGTGTATTTGTGTGTGTGCATTGCAGTACTCATGAGGTAGACAGTTATGTGGAGAGAGGTGGAGGTCAAAACCTGGTGCTAGTGTTTGAAGAGGACAAGTCATATGTCGGCCGAGAGGTGAGAGACAAAAACACAGCTCAGCTGAGACGATGAACTGGAACCTTCAAAGACTGTGTGTGTGTGTGTGTGTTTGTTAGGTGATACTGGACCTGCTGCAGTATGAGAACATCACAGTGCGGCGTGTGCTACACTCGGAGGAAGACCTCGTGTCTCGACTCAGTGTGACAGATTTTCCTTCCGTTTACCTTCATAACACAGACACCACCTTTACCAGACTAGCAGTGTGAGTACTTACATCCATAACCTTCCCACACACACACACACATACACACACACACACACACACGTATAAATAATTTTTTTTCTGTCTTTCTCTCTCTCTCTCCCCCGCTCTCTCTCTTAGTCTGAAAGAAGCTCGTACATTTTACTCCTATGCCCTCCAGAGGTTATCCAGAGTGGTGCGAGAAGGAAAACCTCGACCAGAAGACAGCAACTCCAACAGAACCACATTGGCAGAGCAGTGGAAGGCGTTCAACAAGTATACATACACACACTAACACATTCACACAAACACACATACAAACATATAAACACACAGTATATGCTAATGATACCACGCCAGTGTCAGTTCATAAACTCTCTCTCACACACACACACACAAAAACCCATACGCTCCCACACAAATCGAACATACACACAGACACACCAGCAAAAACAAACACACTCTGTCACACAAATCAGACATGCACAGACATACACAAACAAACAAACACACACAACTGACAGAGGCACACACAAACATACACAAACAACCCCCCAAACAAATAAACACAAGCACACACAGTACATGCTAATGATACCACTCCAGTATCAAGTTCACAAACTTTGTCTCACACACGCGCACACACACACAGACAAACACTCACACAAGCAAAGACACACACACACACACACACACTCAAACACCCATGCAGCAAAACACATACAAACAAACACACAAACAAACAAGCAGACACACACACACACACACATACATACACACAAGCAAACAGACAAACACAAAGAAATAAACGCATACCAACACACACCTGGACACACACAAAAATATATACACACGCGCATAAGCAAACACACAAACAAAGACACAAACAAACAAGCACAAACACATACATCCACACCACAAACAAAACACACAGAGAGGGAGAGAGACACACACGCAAACAAACCAACACACATCCAAGAAAGCACAAACAAATGCACACAAATATGCAGACACAAACTACAAACACACACAAACAAATAAACACTGACACACACCCACAGAGATGCTAATCACACCCTTACAGTATCAAGTTCACAAACTCCGTCACACACAGACACGCACACAAGCAAACAAACAAACACGCACGTGACACAATATCTCACACCTACACAGACAGACACACAAGCAAACAAACACACTCAAGCACATACAGTACATGCTAATGATACCACTTCAATGTCAAGAAAAAATGTACGTAATATCATAACAGAACCTACCAGGGTTACCAGGACAACCAGCAGGTTGCTAGATCCAGTTATAGCATACCTGTCAACCCTAGGCCGTTGGCGATCTTACAAATGGCTACTTATGCCCTTACAAAATAGCAACTAATCTTACGCGTCTTATTATCGCGTGCAATATGAAACAAAAATTAAACTCTACCAATAAATTCATATTATATTAAAAATAATGTTGTAACATATAACCTGGTGCAATCAAATAAAAGAGTAATATCTTCAGCTGCATGATTAAGAAAATTTAACAGTGATCTTTATTATAACTATATGTAGCACTTTTGGCACTTTCAATCATTTCTTTTGATGGCTTCACTTCATGGCACTTGAGCTCGCAATTAAGTTTGACTTGAATGATGGCGGAAGTGAAAGTGCGGTCGCGTGGTCGGAAAGAGCAGACGATAAACGCAACGCGCGATTCTCGCGAGAAAACGGCTACAGACCAATTCGGCGTATCGTCTCTCTATCGAAACGGTGACACAAAAAACGGAGTTAAAAAAAAAAGACGAAATGATCGAAAAACGTACAGATTTCGGACGTACGGTGTACACATTTAAAAATCAGTGCTCACTTGTACGAATTACGCCAAAACCGTACAACTTGACAGGTATGTTATAGTCAGTGATGAAGTTGATGTTGTAGAAAGTGGTGTGATTGATTTTGACAGAACTATAAGTGATCACAAAGGTACGTTTGTTCACATAGATGTGCACGTCTCAACAAAGGTTGCATATTCCAGAAGGGTCTGGTGTTATAAAGATGGTGACTATGAGAAGCTAAACGCACTTATGAATGACACGGATTGGTTGTCATTGTTTAGTGTCTGTTCCAACGTTGATGACGTTTGTTGTACATTTTATGACCATTTTAATGATTACACAAAACAATGTATCCCTTCTAGAATAGTTATGATAAGACCTAATGACAAACCATGGTATGCCTCAAATATTAGACGTGAAAGTAGAAAGCGGGATCGACTACGGAAAAAGGCAAAAAGAACACGGAAGGACTTTGATATTAGTAAATACAAAAAGCAGCGAAATAAAGTTAATAACATCAAATATTACGCTAAAGAACAATTCTACTCTAATCTTAATGAATTTATTTTCGAGTTGTATGGAGAGAATCCATCATATTGGAAAATGTTACGCAGTTTAATCAAGATGTCAGGTTCCGCTTCTACAAGTCCAGCTCTAAAAAGAAGTGTTTCTGATCAATGTCCATCGGCAGTTACAGACAGAGATAAAGCTAATATGTTGAATGAATATTTTGAGTCTGTAACCAATCTGAATGGTGCAGACAATAAATCTCTTCCAAATTTTGATAGACGCACTAATACTGTTATAGATAATATTAAGATCGAAGTTAATGAGATATCCGACATAATTAAATGTCTACCTCTTAAGAAAGCTGCTGGACCAGATCAGATTAGTCATCAGTTATTGAGAGATACTGTTGAGTCTATAAGCCCAGTGTTGTGTATGATATTTAACACGTCACTTAACTTATCAGTATATCCTAGTCAATGGAAATATGTAAATGTTATGCCGCTATACAAGAAGGGTGATAACTCTATTGAATCAAATTATCGCCCGATTTCACTGATAAGCTGTGTTGGAAAGCTGTTTGAAAGGGTGGTGTTCAAACATGTTTATAATTACTTTGATATCTATATAACAAATCATTTTCCACAATGTGGATTCAGGGTCCTTTCCTTTTCACTGTTTATCACTGTTTATATATATATATATATAAATACACACGCACCAACAACCACATCCACAAGCACACACACAAACAAACAATCATACACATGGTAATGATACCCAATCCATTGTCAAGTACCCAAACTTTCTCACACACATAGACACATGCACACATACACACACACACACACACAACAAGCAAACAAACACGTACACAAAAACACATCCACACACAAGCAAAGAAACACACACACAAACATTAAATCAAACACACACCCACAGACAAACAAAGGAAGAAAGAAACAAACACTCACACACAAGCAAACACACACACAAACAAGCAATCAAAGAAACACACCGAAGCAAACACAGACACATAAACACACACCCAAACACATATACACACTCCCATACATATACAAACATACACATTCAAACAAACACATACAGTGCATGCTAATGCTACCACTTCAGTGTTAAGTTTACAAACTCTCACACACACACACATACAATCAAAGAAACAAAACACACACAGAGAAACAAACAAACACAAACAAGTAAACACACTCGTATATACACACACACACACAAGTAAACACACCCATACATGAGTAAACACACCTTCATACATACACCCCCACAGACAAAGAAGCAAACAAAAACACACACACCCACATAAACACAAACAAGCAAACACAAACATATTTACAAACATATACTCACACAAACATACACACCCAAACAAACGCATGCAGTACATGCTAATGCTACCACTCCAGTGTCAAGTTCACAAACTCTCACACACAGATACAAACACGCACATGCACAGATACAAACACACACAAAATCAAAGAAATGCAAACAATGAAACAAAACGCATCCATACATACACACACAAACAAAAATATACACAGAAGCAAAGGAACACACAAAAGCACGAACAAACACACACACAAAGATACGCACAAAATCAAAGAAATGCAAACAATGAACAAAACACACATCCACACACGCAGAAACGAACAAAAACATACACAAAAGCAAAGGAGCACACACATAGATACACGCATGCACACAAAAATAAACACACAAAGAAACACGTGTACACAACACAAAAACAAACACATACAAACACATACCGTAATCAACTTAATAAGCGCCCTGCTCCACCCACCCACCCCAAGATTTTTGATCTGACGTCTAACAACCGCCCATGTGTACTGGAAGCAAAACTGTCCATCAAACTTAGCAATTTTATTCGACGAGTCTCTGTAACAGTAAAATGAATCGTTCACCGCCTGTAAAAGTGAGTTTACACAGTATTTCAAGACCCCCTGCCACTGGGGAATGTCTATAATGTTCATCAGAAACAACATATTTGATTGTTCCGCCGTGCTTTTAAAAACAGGAAAATATTTGGCTGTGTTCTCTTGGTAAATGTCCAAGAACCGATGAACCATTAGAAACTGCTACAGAAAAACTATGGGATGTTCTGAATGAATGGAGCGATGAGCCAGATATGGACCTATCAGAAAGTGATGACGAGGATTTTTCACCCGATTCTCCTGCTCACTAACTTCATAAATATAAAGACGTTCCTGGCCATGTGCTTGTTTGTGTTGAGCGGTTCAACGTGCCATGTGCTAAAGTTGACATTCATGTTGATTGGCTCGATTTTACATATGGTGGGAAATATTTAAAGGAACAGCACCGGGAAGGGAAATTAAAACGTCTTTTTTTTTTTTTTTTTTTTTTTTATTATCCCGTTTTCTGTTTATTTTCAGCTTGCATGTCAGTAGTTTGGTTGATACCACAGAATGAATAACACACATACCAGTAAAACGCTTTTATTGTTCTGTTATTATTCGTTTTCCTCCTCGATGGTAATAAGCACTTACCATTCCACTCCACTGGTAACATTTTAATAAGCACCCACCCACTCCAATTTTTAAGCGTCCTGGGCACTTGTCACATTGACTATGGTGTGTGTGTGTGTGTGTGTATGTATGTATATGTGTGTATATATATATATATATATATATATATATATGTGTATATAGATAGAGGATTTTCTGAGTAGATCCTTCCGTAGGAGAGTGCTCAATACTTTTTGGTAGAGCAAATAACAAAAGGACAGGACAAAGACTTTCTATTGAAACTCCATTTATCACTACAGATCTGTTTCGAGGGGTGAAACCATCCTCTCTCTTCAGGTGATTATAGATTATATTATATATATATATATATATATATATATATTAAAAAAAAAAAAAAACTATGTTTAATGAAAGGTAGATGACAGTTAAAAGGTGAACTGACACTGCCATCTGGGCCAATGTAGCATTATAAAGGCTAATTTACAATCGGCTTTTCAAAATGACTTTTGGGAAAAACTTGAGCTCTTAAAAACAACAAAAAAAAAGCAATTCCATCACAGGGCTTCAGAAAATGCATAGTTTCTGCTTTTTCTTTCTTTTTAAACCACACTCAAACACTGATGGGGGGGAAAAAGAGTAGTGAGTATCACATCTCCCGCTCCCTATTATGCATGAAACCACTCATTCTCCACTTGCGCCTCATCTGTTCTTCTGTTTCTCTCTGTCGGCCCTCTACTTACAAAAACCTCTGAATATGAAAAATCCAGGTTACGAAAAACATTTCTCTAAGTTTTCGCCTACAAAGCAACCTCTTCTTACGAAAAGCCCCAAAAGCGCCATTCAAAAATTCAAACAATGTTGCTCTTTTATTGGCTGTCTCCCAACATCCCGCCCCGCTGGCCTTCCATTGGCAAGGAGGGAGCCATAGTACTGTACCCATAAGCTTGTTTGTCACACACGTAAAGAAGAAATGTACTGTTGGTTTGTGAGTTTTGAGAGTACTGTACTCATTGAAGCTTATTTGAGGAGGTCCGGATGAGCCGCACCCCGTCTCAAAAGCAAATGCAAACACATTCAAACAAACACATACAGTACATGCTACTGATACCACGCAAGTTCACAAACTCTCTCACAGACATAAACACACACGAAAGCAAACACACAAAAACACACAAAAACAAGCAAACAAATAAACAAACACACATCCACACACACAAACATAGACAAAAAACTACACACAAACATGCACACAAACACATGCAGACACACACAAACGCACAAACACATATAGACACACACAAACACGCACACCCACAAACAAACAACAAAGGTAGAAACAAACACACAAGTGCACACAAAGCACACACTGACTGATGTATACATGTATGTGTATATAATATCAATAAATACATATTCAATGCTATAAATGCTTATAATAACAATTAAACATTAAAAATAATGCATAATATGTAAATAAAATATAAATTCACACACATACAGATGGTATTGCATGAGAAGACACGCATACAGACGTGCATGTGCTTGCGACGAGTTTTAACGAGTTTTGATGGGAGGTTTTGTTTTTGTTAGTTTAGTTTTTTTTGCCTAATCGGCCTTGTTTTTGCTTCATATTCCTTATCTTTTCCCCCTATTCTTCCTTAATTTTAAATAAAATTTAAATTTTTTAATTCTATGAATATTTTTAAAAGACAAAACGCAATGCACTGAAGCCGCATGAATTGAATCACAAAGTAGTGCGGGATTTATTTATTTATATATATATATATATATATTACACACACACACACAGTGGTACCTTACCTGACGAAAGACCCAACAAATGAAAAATCCAGGTTACGAAACACATTTACCTAAAATTTCCATCTCAGGATACGAAACGTGACATCAAACAATGCACGAGTTGCTCTCCTATTGGCTATCTCCCAACATCCCGCCCCACTAGCCTCTCATTGGCTATCTCCCAGCATCCCGTCCCGCTGGCCTACCATTGGCTAGGAGGGAGCTACATCTCCACAATACCCATGATGCAGCTCCCTCCCATTGGCTATTATGGAGCTGCATCTCCATAATACCCATGATGCTTTTTGTGTGCCTTCGACCCATTGTTTGTTACGGAGTTCTAACATGCGTCAAGGACACAGTTACTGTTGTTTTGTGAGTTTTTTGAGTGTGCTCATTGCAACTTTATTTTTTGGCTCAGGCTTTTAACCTTGCATAAACATTTCTAAGATTATAACTCTGCTAAGAAGACATGGTCAACACACACACACATGCGTGCGCACGTGTGATTCCCGGTGAAAGCGATTCCTGGTGCGAGTGAAAAGAAGCGGGCTCGTGGTATGCGGTTGAGTGATATCGCAAGGGAATATGGCCAAACCTGTCTACCATTGGTACGATATTGAAGCAGAAGGAGGACTTAAAAGGTATACTTTTATCATTTTAAAGGCTTTAGGGGGTAGTATTAGGGGCGTCTGCAACGAATCAGGCCTTTTACATGTAAAATGCAGCTTAAATTACGAAAAAATCAGGTTACGAAACCACTTCTGGAACGGATTAATTCCATGAAAAGGTACTCTAAACGAGCTATTATCCTAATCATCTGAATCAACCAATTAACTGTAAACACCTGCAAAAGATTCCTGAGGCTTTTAAAAACTCCCAGCCTGGTTCATTACTCAAAACCACAATCATGGGTAAGACTGCCGACCTGACTGCTGTCCAGAAGCCCATCATTGACACCCTCAAGCAAGAGGGTAAGACACAGAAAGAAATCTCTGAGCGAATAGGCTGTTCCCAGAGTGCTCTATCAAGCCACCTCAGTGGGACGTCTGTGGGAAGGAAAAAGTGTGGCAGGAAACGCTGCACAACCAGAAGAGGTGACCGGACCCTGAGGAAGATTGTGGAGAAGGGCCGATTCCAGACCTTGGGGGTCCTGTGGAAGCAGTGGACCGGGTTACAGGTGCCGCATTCCCCAGGTCAAGCCACTTTTGAAAAAGAAATAGCAGCAGAAGCGGCTGACCTGGGCTACAGAGAAGCAGCACTGGACTGTTGCTCAGTGGTCCAAAGTACTTTTTTTCGGATGAAAGCAAATTTTGCATGTCATTCAGAAATCAAGGTGCCAGAGTCTGGAGGAAGACTGGGGACAAGGAAATGCCAAAATGCCTGAAGTCCAGTGTCAGGTCCCCACAGTCAGTGATGGTCTGGGGTGCCATGTCAGCTGCTGGTGTTGGTCCACTGTGTTTTATCAAGGGCGGGGTCAATGCAGCTAGCTATCAGGAGATTTTGGAGCACTTCATGCTTCCATCTGCTGAAAAGCTTTTATGGAGATGATTTCATTTTTCAGCACGACCTGGCACCTGCTCACAGTGCCAAAACCACTGCTAAATGGTTTACTGACCATGGTATTACTGGGCTCAATTGGCCTGCCAACTCTCCTGACCTGAAGCCCATAGAGAATCTGTGGGATATTGTGAAGAGAAAGTTGAGAGACACCAGACCCAACACTGTGGATGAGCTTAAGGCCGCTATCGAAGCATCCTGGGCCTCCGTAACACCTCAGCAGTGCCACAGGCTGATTGTCTCCATACCACGCTGCATTGAAGCAGTCATTTCTGCAAAAGGGTTCTCGACCAAGTATTGAGTGCATAACTGAATATAATTATTTGAAGGTTGACTTTTTTTTGTATTAAAAACACCTTTTTTTTATTGGTCGGATGAAATATGCAAATTTTTTGAGAGGAATTTTGGGTTTTCATGAGCTGTATGCCAAAATCATCATCAGTATTAAAACAATAAAAGACCTGAAATATTTCAGTTGGTGTGCAATGAATCTAAAATATATGAAAGTTTAATTTTTATCAGTACATTACAGAAAATAATGAACTTTATCACAATATGCTAATTTTTTGAGAAGGACTTGTGTGTGTGTGTGTGTATATATATATATATAGATATAGATATATCGCATTTTCCGTACAAGTCGCACTTTTTTCATACTTTGACTGAAGGTGTAGCTTGTACTCCAGACTGACTTTTTTTAATTGTTATTTATTTTATATTATTATTTTATACATTATTTTATCTATTTTACTGATAAAAATATAAAATATCTTTAGTTATTTTTAAATTTTTTTTAATTTGTTGTTTCCTCAGCTCATGAATTTAACCTGTTCTGAAGGTGAGCTCATAAGCCAAAAAGTTAATAATAAGGAATACAGAAAACCAATTAATCTGTCCCAACCCCCATCCAAACTTATGTAACCTGCAACATACACATATGTCGGTCTTCCTTTCGGCTTTTTCCCTTTTACTCGGGAGTCGCCACAGTGAATCATCTGATTCGCACGTTTGATTTGGCAGAGGTTTTTACGTCGGATGCCCTTCCTGTCACAACCCTTTTTAGCAAGGGACAGAAACACGCTGACGGCTTTGCGGCTCCTCTTTACGAAAGTCAGCAATGGTTCTTTTACATACCTCTCACCATAGACAGTGAGAGACATGGCCCGCCTTTGATAACCCAGTTAGCTGCACTCAACCTAATATATTAAAGATCAACATGTAAAAACCGGGAATTTAGCTCAGTTGGTAGAGCGTCCGCTTTATCCTCCGGAAGATCGGAGTTCAAATCTGGCCGTGTCATACCATGAGACGTTAAAATTTGGGAGTTGTTGCTTCCTGCTTGGCACTCGGCATCAAAAAAGGATAGAACAACGCAACAACTGGTGCCATACAGTGGTGACGGCGACCCGGAGCACAGGGAGTGCTGGGGTCTCATGTGCATTGAGCATACACGTGTATGAAATTGCGCTATATAAGCATCCACAATAATAATAATAAAAACAATAAATATTTAATAATAATACATATACATTAACACTAATAATTATTAATAATAATAAAACAAGAATGAACAATAAGTGCATCTGAACTTGTCACACTCATGACATAGATCGGGCACTCGGACGACTTTTTCATGTTCAGCTCTGATCTTTGTCTTCATTTCAAGAGAAATCGATTTCCTCTTCTCGGACTTATGAACCACCTTCTTACAACCCACATGAGAGACACTATGGGAGAGGCACAATAAAAAATAAGAGCACAGTAAAAACTCACAAAATCACAAGCACAGAGGAGAAAAACTTCTGTGCACGTACATGCGCTACAAATGCCAGTAAGCCAGGAAAGGCTCACGATAACCTCGCCATTAGGGTCACATGTTAGCGTTAGGGTAACTTGTGAGGGACTCTGGAGAAAAGTGGAAGAAAACCAGGAAAGCTAATCACAGGCTAAAGGCTCGATGGCCAGAGCTGGAGAAACAAGTTCACAGATGGGTGCTTGAACAACGTGCTGCCGGAAGAGGACTTTCAACAGTGCAGTTATGTCTCCGTGCCCAGGTCGTTGCCAAGGCGATGAATATAACGGGCTTTTCAGGAGGACCTTTTTGGTGTTACAGATTCATGCAGTGCAACCACCTCTCAATCAGAGCGCAGACAATGATGTCACAAAAACTGCCAGCAGACTTTCAAGCCAAAGTCGACAGTTTCCGGGAGTTTTTTGAGAATCAGGTAACTGAGCATAACATGACACCCATGGGCGAAGTGTCTCAGAAAAAGGGACAAAGAGCGTATAGTAACAACTGGCCATGAGAAGTCACACTGCACAGTGGTGCTGGCATGTTGTGGAGACGGATCAAAATTGCCACCAATGGTTATTTTTAAACGGAAAACTGCCAAAAATCCAATCCCTCGCAGTTGTTATGGCCGTGAATGAGAAAGGGTGTATGAATCAAGATATGATGCACTTTTGGCTTACAAAGTGCTACACTAAGCGTCCGGATGGCTTCTTTAGAACACACAAAGCCCTGCGTAGTGATGGACAGTATGTGAGCGCACATCACGCCACAATTCAAAGATAAATTAAAGCTTTTCAACACCATCCCTGCCATCATCCCTGGAGGCTTAACCAAAGTACTCCAGCCACTTGAAGGTAGTTTTGCATCAGCTGTGGGAGCAGTGGATGACGGATGGAGAGCACAGCTTCATGGCAACGGGGAGGATGCGCCATGCAACTTTCCTGGAAGTGATTGCATGAATCAACAAAGCATGGGCTTCAGTGACAACTGACACCATACTGTCAGGATTCAGAAATTCTGGAATAATAACAGGGACTGATGTCGAGTCTGACGACAGCTGCACAGAAGAGGGAGCAGCGCACCCTCTACTTCTGGAATTGGCAGAGTTGTTCAGATGTGACACAGAGGATGAAAAGTTCAATGGATTTGGTGATTTTAGTGAGATTGAGAGTTCAGTACACTAGTTATGTTATGTTATTTAGACTGTACTGTACTGATCTTAATAACTGTTAATGCGTTATGTTAACATTCCAGCAGTTCACGTTACATTAACAGTATAATAAACGATTTAGCTTGTTTTCAATTTTATTGTTATTACTGTTTCTTTCCTTTCTAGAAATGACTGTTCGTTGTCTTTGATTTTATAAAATGAATTTCTCCACAAAACTGCAACTGATAGTCCGGTGCGACTTATATGTGATTTTTTTTCTTCTTCGTTGTGCATTTTACATTTTATGGCTGGTGCAACTTATACTCCTACTGGTGTGACTTATATATATATATATATAATATATATATATATATTATATATATATTATATATATTCTTCTTCTTCTTTTACTTTCGGCTGCTCCCTTCAGGGGTCGCCACAGCAAATCATCCGCCTCCACCTCACCCTGTCCTCCGCATCTTCTTTTCTGACTCCAACAACCTTCATGTCTTCCTTCACCACATCCATAAATCTCTTCTTCGGTCTTCCTCGAGGCCTTCTGCCTGGTAGTTCCAACCTCAGCATCCTACTGCCAATATACTCACTATCCCTCCTCTGTACATGTCCAAACCATCTCAATCTAGCCTCTCTGACTTTGTCTCCAAAACATCTTACGTGGGCTGCCCCTCTGATATACTCATTTCTGATCCTATCCATCCTCGTTACTCCCAGGGAGAACCTCAACATTTTCATCTCCGCTACCTCCAGCTCTGCCTCCTGCCTTTTCCTCAGCGCCACTGTTTCTAAGCAATACAACATCGCTGGCCTCACCACCATCTTGTACACTTTTCCCTTCATTCTTGCTGACACTCTCCTATCGCACATCACACTGGACACTTTTCTCCAACCATTCCAGCCTGCCTGCACACGCTTCTTCACCTCTTTTCCACACTCTCCATTGCTCTGTTGAGCCTAAGTACTTAAAATCCTCCACCTTCGTTATCTCTGCTCCCTGTAACATCACCGTTCCTCCTGGGTCCTTCTCATTCACACACATGTATTCTGATTTTCTGAGGCTAACCTTCATTCCTCTCCTTTCCAGGGCATACCTCAACCTCTCTAGATTTTCCTGCACTTGTTCTCTGCTCTCACTACAGATCACGATGTCATCTGCAAACATCATAGTCCATGGAGATTCTTGTCTCACCTCGTCTGTCAGCCTGTCCATCACCATAGCAAACAAGAAGGGGCTCAGAGCTGACCCTTGATGCAGTCCCACCTCCACCTTGAATTCGTCGGTCACACCGACAGCACACCTCACCACTGTCTTACATCTCTCATACATGTCCTGCACCACTCGAACATACTTCTCTGCCACGCCAGACTTCCTCATGCAATACCACAGTTCTTCTCTTGGCACCCTGTCATATGCTTTTTCCAGATCCACAAAGGCACAATGTAGCTCCCTCTGACCTTCTCTGTACTTCTCTATTAACATCCTCAAGGCAAACATTGCATCTGTGGTGCTCTTTCTTGGCATGAAACCAAACTGTTGTTCACAAATGCTGACCGCTGAACTCTGCCCTTAGTCTAGCTTCCACTATTCTTTCCCATAACTTCATCGTATGGCTCATCAACTTTATTCCTCTGTAGTTGCTGCGACTCTGCACGTCTTCCTTGTTCTTAAAAATGGGCACCAGCACACTTCTCCTCCACTCCTCCGGCATCTGCTCACTCTCTAGTACCTTGTTGAATGTTCTTGTCAGAAAATCTACTGCTACCTCTCCTAAACACTTCCATACCTCCACAGGTATATCATCAGGACCAACTGCCTTTCCATTCTTCATCCTCTTCAATGCCCTTCTCACTTCACCCTTACTGATCTTTGCTACATCCTGCTCCTCAATGGTTACCTCTTCTACTCTTTTTTTCTCTCTCATTTTCCTCATTCATCAGCTCTTCAAAGTACTCTTTCCATCTTCCCAGCACACTTCTGTCATCAGTCAATACATTTCCCTCTCTGTCCTTTATCAATCTAACTTGCTGCACGTCCTTCCCATCTCTATTTCTCTGCTGTGCCAACCTGTATAGATCATTTTCTCCCTCTTTACTATCCAACCTATCATACAAGTTATCATATGCCCTCTGTTTGGCCTTAGCCACTGCTACTTTCGCCTTACGCTGTGTCTCCCTGTACTCCTGTTTACTCTCTTTGGTCCTCTCACTGTCCCACTTCTTCTTGGCTAACCTCTTTCTTTGTACACACTCCTGCACTTCCTCATTCCACCACCAAGTCTCCTTATCTACTTTCCTTCCAGAGGACACACCAAGTACTCTCCTACCTGTGTCCCTGATCACATTTGCTGTGGTTGTCCAGTCATTTGGAAGCACTTCCTGGCCACCCAAAGCCTGTTTCAACTCCTCCTTGAAGACAACACGACACTCTTCCTTTTTCAGCTTCCACCACTTTGTCTTCTGCTCTGCCTTTGCCTTTTTCACCTTTCTCACCATCAGAGTCATCCTGCACACCACCATCCTATGCTGTTTGGCAACACTCTCACCCACGATGACTTTGCAGTCACTGACTTCCTTCAAATTACATCGCCTACACAACATGTAGTCTACCTGTGTGCTCCTACCTCCGCTTTTATAAGTCACCCTATGCTCCTGTTTCTTCTGGAAGAAAGTATTCACCACAGCCATTTCCATCCTTTTTGCAAAATCGATCAACATCTGTCCTTCATGCTCCTGTCCTGGATACCAAACCTGCCCATCACTTCCTCGTCCCCTCTGTTGCCTGCACCAACATGTCCATTGAAGTCTGCACCAATGACCACTCTTTCACCTCTGGTGGTACTCTGCATCACTTCATCTAAGTCACTCCAGAATCTATCCTTCTCTTCTAGCTCACATCCTGCCTGTGGGGCATAAGCACTAACAACATTGAGCATTACACCTTCAATTTCTAACTTGAGACTCATCACGCTGTCTGACACTCTTTTCACTTTTAGAACATTCCTGACAAACTCCTCCTTCAAGATGACTCCGACTCCATTTCTCTTCCCATCCACACCGTGATAAAATAGCTTAAACCGTGCTCCTAAGCTTTTAGCTTTGCTACCTTTCCACCTGGTCTCCTGAACACACAGTATGTCCACCTTCCTCCTCTGCATCATGTCAGCCAGCTCTCTACCTTTTCTTTGCATAGTTCCAACATTCAAAGTCCCCACTCTCAGTCCTAGACTCATGCCTTTCCTCTTCTCTCTCTGCCTACGGACACGCCTCCCACCTCTCCTTCTTCGACGTCTTCGACCAACAGTAGTCCAATTTCCATCAGCACCCTGTTGATTGACAGCACTGATGGCGGTCGTTGTTAACCCGGGCCTCGACCGATCCGGTATGGAGGTAATACTTTTGATTTGCATCATAAATAATTGGCATTGGTTTTACGTCGGATGCCCTTCCTGACACAACCCTCTGCATTTCTCCAGGCTTGGGACCGGCATGAGGGGGAGAGACACTGGTTAGTGCCCCCCACCTCATGGCTGCATTATATATATTATATATATATATATGTGTGTGTGTGTGCAAATAGGTGTTGTGATGCGCAAAGTGTGGTAGTTGTGGTCGTAGTAGTAGTAGTGCTTGTCACCTCTCGCTTTCAACTAACACCGCTGGCTAGCAGCTTGCCTGTGAAAAGGGGAGCCGAGTGAGTAAGTTTCTCCCTGTCAGTACATCGCCTCTCCACCATCAAGCCCCATGTAGTGCCTCCTCGCGGCGACACATGGTAACTGAGTACCTTGCGGACTCAGGCTGAACTACAGGGGACTCGGAGGAGGTTTGGCCCCCAGACATGCGGCATGCAGGCCCACGGGCGTGTGGACACGCCCTGATGCCCATGACCCAAACCCCCAACAATGGGTTAAATAGTCCCACTGCCTTGTGGATTCCCTTGGTTGGGAGAAGGCTAAGGAGTAAACCCTACAGAAATCCGGAGTGGAGCCCCTAAGGCAGTTGGTCTGAGGATTCCCCTACCTTCTGGCAACTCCTGCAGCTGCGCTGGTACCAAATTGTACTGGATCTTCCTTTCCTTTGGATGCTATCAGCGAGGCCGAGAGGGGGGACTTGACGTCTGGGCAGCACAAGTTCTCCATAGTTCCCACCCAGGCTCGTAGTGCACTGGAGAGGACACTCCAGCGTTGATGCAAGACTTCGGCTCAACATGGGAAGTAGCAGTTACCGGTTAAAAGCTCATTCCGATTGGCGTAGGATACGGGCGCCCGGAGCTACTTCCGACAGTGGGAGAGACCATCGTGTCTCACTGGACAGCTACCACCTGCTCCAAGCTGGGCAGCCCCCAGCCATTAAGGTGCTGTCCCGCCACAGCTCGCCTGCCTTGCTGGGTGCGTAGAGCTTAGGGACTGACCATCCCGACAAGCAAGCTGTAAATTCTGCACCAGACAGACAAAAACAGACAGATACGAAGACTCCAGCTCTTCGAATAGCAAGCTGGAACGTATGGACTATGTGTCCTAGACTGACAAGTGATCTTCAGCAAATTGACGATGCCCGCAAGACTGCAGTCATCGACCATGAACTGACACGTCTGAATATCGACATTGCTTGTCTACAGGACACCTGTACGCCTGGCTGACAGTGGTACTATCAAAGAGGCCAACTACACCTTCTACTGGCAGGGCCTGCCACAAGACGACCCGAGACTGCATGGTGTAGGGTTCGCTGTGAAGAGCTCGTTGACTGCGGTGATTGAACCTCCTACCAGTGGTTCAGAGAGAATCCTCACTTTACGCCTCTCTACAACTGCAGGTTTTGTAAATCTCCTCAGCATCTATGCACCAACACTCAGTTCCACCCAAGAGGCCAAAAACCAGTTTTACGAGGCTCTGGATGATACAATTTCCAGGATCCCCAGAACTGAAGGACTTTACCTACTAGGAGACGTCAATGCTAGAGTGGGCGCCGACTGTGACACCTGGCCTTCCTGCCTTGGTCACCACGGTATAGGCAGGATGAATGAGAATGGACAGAGGTTGTTGGAACTGTGCTGCCATCATGGCCTGTGTGTAACAAATACATACTTCAAGTGCAAAGACCACCACAAAGTCTCCTGGAGACACCCCAGATCTTGCCACTGGCACCAGCTAGACCTTATCCTCACCAGGCGCATGGATCTGAGCAGCGTTCTCCACAGTAGAAGTTTCCATAGCGCAGACTGCGACACAGACCACACCCTCGTTGGAAGCAGGATAAGGCTGACAACAAAGAGGATCCATCACTCTAAAACTAAAGGCCTTCCACACATCAACACCTGCTCCTCAAGGGATCCCCACCGAATCCAACTGTTTCATGACACAGTCAAGGAGAAGTTGGCCTCGCAGACTCCCGGCAAAGACATCAACAGCAAGTGGAGCTTCCTTAGAGATACTATATACACAACAGTCCTCACCGCTTTTGAGAAAAAGGAGCGTCGGAGTGTAGACTGGTACGAGTACTGGCCCAACCACAATTAAGACTGCACCCCTCAAGACCAAGACCGGAGAGGTGATCACGGACCAAGGCAAGCAGCTTGAACGCTGGGTGGAACATTACCTGGAGCTGTACGCAACCAAGAATGTGGTGACCGATGCAGCATTAAATGCCCTGCCAAACTTACCTGTCATGGAGGATCTGGCTTACCTGCCTTCAGTGGACAAACTGGGCAAAGCCATTGATTGTCTGGCCTGTGGAGAAGCCCCTGGAAAGGATGGCATCCCCCCTGAAGTCTTGAAGAGTGGCAAGCCAGCACTCCTGCAGCACCTCCATGAGCTGCTGTGCTTATGCTGGAAGGAAGGGTTCATCCCCCAGGATATGCACGATGCAAACATTGTAACCCTCTACAAAAACAAGGGTGACCGCAGTGACTGTAACAGCTACCGTGGCATCTCCCTCCTTAGCATCATAGGGAAAGTCTTTGCTCGTGTTGTCCTTACTCGCCTTCAGATTCTTGCTTCCCGGGTGTACCCAGAATCGCAGTGTGGTTTCAGGGCAGGCCGATCCACAGTCGATATGATCTTCTTACTTCATCAACTGCAAGAGAAGTGTCGGGAGCAGCAGAAGCCCCTGTACATTGCTTTCATAGACCTGACTAAAGCATTCGACCTGGTCAGCAGAAGCGGACTCTTCAGCCTCCTGCAGAAGATTGGATGTCCTCAAAGGTTACTTCAAATCGTGACCTCCTTTCACAAGGACATGCACAGCACAGTCTGCTTCAATGGTGGGACTTCTGCAGCTTTCCCAGTGAGTAGTGGTGTGAAGCAAGGCTGTGTCCTAGCTCCGACACTCTTTGGGATATTCTTCTCGATGCTTCTTCAGTATGCCTTCTCTGACAGTGAGGAAGGGATCCATATCCACACCAGGTCAGATGGAAAATTGTTTAACATAGCTCGACTGCGCGCTAAGACGAAGGTGAGGCAGGTCCTCATCCGCGAGATGCTGTTCGCGGATGACGCCGCACTGAAGTCCCACACTGCGGCTGGTCTTCAAGAGCTAGTCAATCGCCTGTCCCATGCCTGTAATGAATTCGGACTGACCATCAACCTGAAGAAGACAAACATCCTGGCCCAGGGCACAAACACAGTCCCAAACATCAACATAAATAACACGCAGCTTGAGGTCGTGGACTCCTTCACCTACCTGGGATCCACTATCACCAACACTTTCTCTCGACATAGAGCTCTCATGCAGAATCGGGAAAGCCGCTGCAGTGATGTCCAAACTGAACAAGTGTGTATGGAGTAATACCCAGCTAACGGAGAACACCAAGCTACGTGTCTACCAGGCCTGTGTACTCAGCACACTCCTTTATGGCAGTGAGGCCTGGTCCACGTACGCTGGTCAGGAAAAGCGGCTCAACAGCTTCCACCTCCGCTGTCTCAGGCGTCTGCTCCATATAAAATGACAAGACAGAGTAACCAACACCGAGGTACTACAGCGTGCTGGCATGCCAAGTCTGCTCTCACTGCTGAGCCAGAGACGACTTAGGTGGTTGGGTCACATACGGCGAATGGACGAGGGGCGCATCCCTAAAGACATGTTGTATGGAGAGCTGAGTGAGGGCTCCCGCCGCACAGGAAGACCACAGCTTCGGTACAAGGACGTGTGCAAGCGGGACATGAAATTATCTGGCATCGACATAAACACCTGGGAAGGCACTGCTGAAACACGCCAGCTCTGGAAGACCACTGTCAACGAGGGTATCAACAAAACTGAAACTAACAGAATAAACAAGCTAGCTGAGAAAAGAGCAATGAGGAAAGAAAGGGCAGCCCCCATGGCTCCTCAAAGCACTTTCGTATGCAATAATTGTTTAAGAAACTGTCCCTCTCGGGTGGGCCTTTACAGTCACTACTGTAAATGCCTACCATAGCGCTACACCATCGTCTCTCAAGACGTACGGCTGCCGACGATATGATATATATATATAAAAATAAAAGGACAGGACAAAGACTTTCCATTGAAACTCCATTTATCACTACAGATCTGTTTCGAGGGGTGGTGAAACCATCCTCTCTCTTCAGGTGATTATAGAAGAACTTCTTCTATCGTGATAAATAGTGATAGTAGTGATAAATGGAGTTTTATTGTTATTTGCTCTACCAAAAAGTATTGAGCACTCTCCTACAGAAGGATCTACTATCATATCTACTATCATATATATATATATATATATATATATACAGGGATCCTCACTTTCTGCAGTTGATTGGGACTGAGATCCCCATGCGACCACTGAATTCCGCAAAATAGGATCAACACCCCCCCCCCCCCCCGACTGATGTAGACGTACATGTATATGTGTATATAATATTAATAAATACATATTCAATGATATAAGAATGAAAGGAAAAGTGTCCAAGACGGTGTTGAGGCCAACGATGTTGTATGGGTTAGAAACAGTGGCCCTGGGGAAAAGACAGGAGGCAGAGCTGGAAGTTGCAGAGATGAAAATGTTGAGGTTCTCTTTGGGAGTAACGAGGATGGATAGGATTAGGAATGAGCACATCAGAGGGACAGCACATGTTAGACGTTTTGGAGATGAAGTCACCGAGGCTAGATTGAGATGGTTTGGACATGTACAGAGGAGGGATAGTGAGTACATTGGTAATAGGATGCTGAGGTTGGAACTACCAGGCAGAAGGCCTAGAGGAAGACCAAAGAGACGATTCATGGATGTGGTGAAGGAGGACATGAAGGTCGTTGGCATAAGAGAAGAAGATGCAAAGGATAGGGTGAGATGGAGGCAGATGAGTCACTGTGGCGACCCCTGAAGGGAATATCCGAAAGGAAAAGAAGACATATTCAATTATATAAATGCTTATCGCAAGTATCCATTCAAAAATAATGCATAAGATGTACATAAAATATAAATACACACATACAGATGGTATTGCCTGAGAAGAAGAAGACACACATACTCGCATGCAGATGCGCACGCACGCACTCAGATGCGTACCTCACAAAAATGTAACTAATTTGGGAGGTTTTGGGTTGTTTTTTGTTTTGTGTTTGTTTTGGTTTTTTTTTTTTTTTTTTGCATAATTTGCCTTATTTTGCCTTTTCCCCCTATTCTTCCTTAATTTTCTTATTTTTTTTAATTCTTTGAATATTTAAAAAAAAAAAACGATGCACTGAAGCCACATGAATTGAAGCGAGAAGTAGTGAGGGATCCCTATATATATATATATATATATATCTGTATATATATCATCATCTTCTACTTATTTTTGGATTGGGTCACGAGGGCAACAGCCTGAGCAATGAGGCCCAGGCGTCCCTCTCCCCAGCCACTTCCTCCAGATCTGAAGGGGAGACACCGAGGTGTTCCCAGACAAGCCGAGAGATATCGTCCCATCCCGGTTGGACATGCCCGAAACATCACACCAAGGAGACGTTCGGGAGGCATTCTGACCAGATGCCCGAGCCACCTCAACTGGCCCTTCTCAACGCGGAGGGGCAGTGGTTCTACTCTGAGCTCTCCCCGTTATCTCTGAGGAAGAGCCCCGCCTCCTGGGGAAGGAAGCTCATTTCAGCCACTTGTATCTGCGATCTTGTTTTTGAACACTCCCCAAAGTTCGTTACCAGAGGTGAGGGCTGGAACATAGATTGATGAAAAACTGAGAGCTTCGCCTTGCGGCTCAGCTCCCTCTTCACCACGATGAACTGGTACAGGATCCCCTTTATAGCAGAAGCTGCAGTGATCAGTCTGTCGATCTCCCGCTCCACTCTTCCCTGATTTGTGAATTAGACTCTGAGATACTTGAACTCCTAAACTTGGGGCAGGACCTCATTCCCGACCTGCAGGGTGCATTCCACCCTTATCTGACTGAGAACCATGGCCTCGGACTTGCAGGTGCTGATTTTCATCCTGGCCGCTTCGCACTCATCTGCCCCTGGGTTTGTGTCTGAATGATCCTTGGAGCTATGTTGTCGGGGGCATTATGCCCCTGGTAAGGTCAGCCAAGACAAACAGGACCTAGGTGGCATGTGGCAGCATGGTGGTGTAGTGGTTAGCAAGAAGGACTGGATTCGAATCCAAGCCTGGGCGTTTCTGTGTGGAGTTTGCATGTTCTTCCCGTGCTTGCGTGGGTTTCCTCCGGGTACTCCGGTTTCCTCCCACAGTCCAAAACATGCACAGTAGGTTAATTGGCTAAATAATCTGTGGAGAGGGCTTCACTAAGTTGGATAACTTGTGCCCAATCCCTTTCTTCAATGAATAAAATATGTTTCAATCAAACAGGACCTAGGTGAAGGTCCAGACAAAACCCCTCCTGGAATCGCCACCTTATCATGGTGGAGGGGTTTGTGTGTCCTAACGACCCTAGGAGCTATGTTGTCGGGGGCATTATGCCCCTGGTAGGAACACCCATGGCAAACAGATTCTAGGTGAAGGTCCAGACAAAGTGCGGTTCAAAAGACCTCTATGGCGAATCCAAATTTCCCTTGTCACTGGGGTCCCAAGCTAGAAGGTGAGCGCCTGGCGGTCGGGCTTCTACCCATGGAGCCCGGCCGGGCTCAGTCAAAAAGGAAATATGGGTCTGCCCTCCCATAGATCCACCACCTGGACGGGGGGATGGGGTGCTATGGGGGTCGGGTGCAATGTGAGTTGGGTGGCAGCCGAAGGCATGGGTTCTGTTGGACCGATTTTTGGCTCTGACTCTTGGGACAGGGAAGGTCACATCTCTGGCTGGGAACAAGCCTGAGCTGGTGTGTGAGGTGGAGAGATACCGATTAGATATAGTCGGACTCACCTCAACACATAGCTTGGACAAAGCAACCACCTCGGGACCGACTGGCCCTTATCCCATTGGAGTTGCTCTTGGGGAGAGGTGGTGAGCTGGTGTGGGCATTCTTATTGCCCCCCATCTCGCTTCAGCACCAAATGAAAGTTTAGTCCCACACTTCTTGGATTTTTTTTTTTTTAGGGGTTTGGCGAACACTCACCCTGGAGACTCATACACGCGTAAGCAACGATAGTGTGTGTGTGTATATATGTATATATATATATATATATATATATATATATGTATGTGTGTGTGTGTGTGTGTGTGTGTGTGTGTCTGTCTGGGTGTGTATGTTTGTGCAGGACTCGTGTGTACATGTCTGATTTGGAATCTGCTGTGCATTATTCTCTCCGAGTGGAATTAGCATTTTATTCTATCATTAATGGAAAAGCTCTCATGGCTCTCAGACGCTACATCGCTGTACTACACAAGGTGGACACACACACACACACACACACACACTGAGATAAGCGAGAATGAAGATCCACTGATTCTCAATCTTCATCCATTAGTTCAATTCTAGTTCTGAAATCTACACAATATCCATGTTAACCTCAGCACAGCACTCATTACATGGTATTCGTTAATGTACTTGTGTGTGTGTGTGTGTGTGTGTGTGTGTGTGTGTGTGTGTGCATATGCGTTTCTATGAGTGTGTGTGTCTTCTTCTTTGTGTTTGTTTGTTTTGTGTGTGTGTGTGTGTATGTGTGTGTGTGTGTGTGTGTGTGTGTGAGACAGTATTTCCCAGGTAGATCTCCAGTGAAAAATGTTTTAAAGGCAGTGAATGATTGGCTGCAGGAGCAGAAGGAAACATCGATCAACTACAGTGACTTCATTGAGACTCTGAACACCTTGGTGAGGACGAGTTGAGTTCAGGGTAGCACATTCAGCATGGAACAGTGTGTGATATCATGCAAGCTCTAGATATATATATATATATATATATATATATATATATATATATATATATATGTATCCTCCTCTGCTGACAGTCGCGTAGCGACAATGTCCGTTTTCATTCATCATTTAACCACTCTTCTCCACTCTGCTCTCTGGTGCGACAAGTCTACCCGGTCTTCTCTTCTGATATTTCTGGACTTCAAATTCCTCTAGATGACATCTTTGAAAGTAGTCGAGGTCGGCCTTTACTTCTGCGACCAGTAGGCAATTGGGAGAACAGGATCTGTTTTGGTAGTCTATCAGCTGGCATCCGCATGACATGTCCTGCCCAGTGAAGGTTTTTCTTTATTAGAAGATCTTCCATCGATGGCAGTCCCATTCTCTCCAGAATTACTCTATCTGTGATCTTATCCTTCCAGGTAATTTTCATAATAGAACGAAGGTGTCGCATCATGAAGGCATGAAGTTTTTTCATGTGACTCTGATACACCGTCCAGGACTCTGCTCCATACAGAAGAGTAGATGTAACTATTGCTCTGTAGATTTTGCCTTTTATCCTTAATGACACATGGTGGTTGTTCCAGAGTCGCTGCCTAAGCCTGCCAAAGGACCCACTAGCCTTAGCCATTCGTTTCTGTAACTCTGCGTCGATTCGTCCATCCATCGATACTGTACTGCCAAGATGTGTAAATTCTGGGATGGAGTTCAGTTTGTTTCCATCAATCAAGATGTCTATTTATGGACTTCTTGTAGAATCTGGTTGGAACAGTACTTCAGTCTTCTTGATGTTAATCTTTAGTCCAAACTTCTTGGATGCATCGGAGAAAGCGTTTATACTTTGGATATCTTCTGCAGAGTGGGCAAGAAGTGCACTGTCGTCTGCATACAACAAATCTCTCATAATATGAAGGGTGGATTTTGTCCTTGCTCTAAAATGGGGTACATTGAACAGGTCGGCATCTTGTCTTGACTGCATGTACACACCTTCATCCATGTTTGAAAAAGCTTCTTCTAACATTGCTGATAGGAAGATGGAAAAGAGAGTAGGAGCCAGGACACACCCTTGCTTCACACCGTTTGTCACTCTGAATGTACCTGAGGATTCCGTGCCATCATTGACGTGTGCCTCCATTCCTGTATGTAAGCCTTCTATCATTTTGATGAATCTTTCGGGACATCCGTACTTTCTCAATATTTGCCAGAGACCGGTCCTTCCAACAGTATCAAAAGCCTTTGTAAAGTCGACAAAGACTATATATAGCGGTTGATCTTGTTCGATGCACTTTTCTTGAAGTTGTCTGAGACAGAAGATCATGTCTATTGTGCTCCGATTTGATCTGAATCCACACTGCGTCTCTGGAACAATATCCGGTGTGATGTGGATGGTTAGTTGGTTTAAAAGGATCCTCGCAAAAATTTTTCCACCTATGGACAGGAGAGAAATTCCTCTGTAATTGCCACAGTCGGTTCGTTTTCCTTTCTTGTAGATGGTGATTATGCTTGCATCTTTCCATGCTTGAGGAACAGTACCTTCCATCCAGGCTTTGGTGATCAGATGGTGTAATCTATGATGCAATTTTGAGCCTCCATGTTTCCATACTTCAGCTGGAATCCTGTCTTCTCCAGGGGCTTTGCCATCTTTTAGCGAAGAGATTGCCTTTGACACTTCTTCCATTGTTGGAATATCATCAAGGCACTCGTGTATAGGTCACTGTTCGATGTTGTAAAGAGCCTCCTGTGCTATTTCTCCTGGGACATTAAGCAATCTCTGGAAGTGCTCACTCCATCTTTCAAGAACTTGTTTACTGTCTGAGAAAGTCGTTAGGCCATCGGCTGACTTAAGCCGGACAGGATTCCTTTTCTGTGGTCCCCATACTTCCTTGAGTCCATTGTAGAAGTTCTTCATGTCATTTCTATCAGCTGCATTTGTAATTCCTCAGCCTTCCTCTCCCACCACTTAGATTTTAGGTCACGCAGGTAAATTTGGAGTATCCTACTAGCTTCTTTGTGGGCAGCGATCGTAGATCTTGTAGTTTTGGTCTGAAGCACTTTCCTGTGAGCACTATCTCTCTTATCTAAAAGGCGTTTAAGTTCTATGTCATTTGGGTCAAACCAGTCCTGGTGTTTTCATTCTGGCTTGCCTAAGGATTTCTTGGCTGTGTTTAGTACGGCTTCCTGGAGAGAATTCCATTCCTCTTCGGTCGTTGGGTCCGGACTCAGTTCTATGTTGGTTAAGGCATTTTCCATCTCTTCTACAAAACTCTCCTTGTAGCTAGTAGTGGTGAGTTTCTTGGTGTTTAGTTTAATTGGTTTTCTTTGGTCCTTGTTTCCAGTGCTTCACTCATAGTTTAAGAGCTGTCTTAGACCTCAACAACTGATGATCGGTCCAGCAGTTTGCTCCGCGCATGACACGGGTACTATGGATATCCATCATATCCTGGCGCCTTGTGATGATATAATTGATCATATGCCAGTGTTTCGATCGAGGATGCATCTATGTTGCCTTTCGGCTCTCTTTCTGCTTGAACATAGTATTGGTCACTATCAGTTCGTATTCTGAGCACAGGGCTAGTAGGAGTTCGCCGTTTGAATTGCATTTTCCGATCCCATGCTTTCCTATAAAGTACGGACACTTTTCAAAGTCCTTTCCAATGCTTGCATTAAAATCTCCCATCAATAAGATTTTGTCGGTCTTGGGGACTTGACTTAGTACGGTAGAGAGCTGATTATAGAAAGATTCCTTTTCTGTATCTGGATTTGTCATCGTTGGTGCATAAACATTGATGAGCATTGTGTAGATGTTATTGTTTAGGGGTAATCTCATCGTTATGATCCTGTCGCTTATTGACCTTGGGGTTTCCAGTAGTGTATGTGCAATTTCTTTCCTAATAGCAAATCCCACTCCAGCCTCTCTTCTTTTTCCCGCCTGTCTTCCACTCCAGAAGTATGTGTACTCCATATCATCCCAACTGCCAGATTCCGCGAGCCGCGTTTCACACAAGGCGGCAATGTCAATGTTGTAATTTGCAAGTTCCATCGCTACAAGTGCAGTGCGTCTTTCTGGTCGGTTTGCTTCTTCTCGGTTCAAAAGGGTTCTCACGTTCCACTAAGCAAATGTCAGTTCCTTGGTTCTACTTCTTTTCTGATTTTTCGCTGTCAGCGGAAGTTGGGATCGAACAGCACGGTCCTTGGTAACCCAGGCGACGACCGATCCGGTATGAGCTTCTTTGTGGTTATGCATTTCATGAAAAACTGAGCAAGATGGTGTAAGTACCGCTGGCTTTTGCAAGTTACCAGCGGCACTCTCTCAGGGAGTTATATTTTTTGGGCCGGCAAGAACAAGTCCAAACAGGCACAGTATATTAGTCCCTGCAGTGGTTGGCCGAAAAATACTGGGGGTTCCAAGTAGCAATCGCCCTCGATGTAACCACAGTCACATGATTTTCTGTTAGGGTTTACTCCCTTAGCCTTTGGTTAAAGAAACCTATTCCACAAGGCAGTGGTGTGTTTCAACTATGCAGGGCAGGGGCGTCAAACTCCCTGAGATATAACAGTATACCCGCATATAATATATATACAGGGATCCCTCACTTTCCGAGGTTAATTGGGACCAAGATCCCCACGCGACCACTGAAATCCATGAAGGAATGACGTATACATGCATGTGTATGTGTATATAACAGTCATCTCGTTACCTTTGCGTCCGACGTCCGAGACGCACGATTTTTCCTCCAGACGCACAGTTTCAAACAATGTGCGTTTTTGGGACGCAAGCAATTTTCTCCCGATGGCAAAAAAAAATTACACGGCAGACAAATTATTAATAACATAAACATCGCCGTTCGCTGCGCTTGACAATCGTCGCCATCTTTGTTTTGATCTCGCGACTAAACCTCGTGTGATTTTAGTACTAACTAAAAGTTATGTCTCAGAAAAAGCAACAAAACCTGGATAGTTTTTTCTCTGTCAAAAGCAGTGTAAATAACAAGGGAAAGGCTTCGGATAAAACGGACGAACCTGAAGTGAAACGTAGTAAAGTTCGGACATTTCAGAAGCATTGGCTGGGATTGTTCGCGTGGTTGCGATACGACGAGGAAGGAGATTTTATGTATTGTTCGGCATGCACGGACAACAAACACGTTAATGGTATGATTCAAGCAGCAAAATGCACAAATTTCCAAAAAAGCACCCGCGTTGGAAATTCCTACATTACGCAATAACAAGAGAAAAATCGAGTACAAGGCGTCGGAAACGAAAGATAAAGTCGTTACTGCGTTGTTAAAAATTATTCACTGGATGTCTGTGGAGGATTTGCCATTCAGTAAATTCAGCAGCATGATTCACTTAATGCATGAACTTGGTGTTTCTGCCCTGGATATTTTGAAGAAATACAAACTGAACTACGACTCTTATTTCACTGCCCATGATTTGTTGGATAGCATAGCTAAAGTAATCGAGAATGAAAAACAAATGCTATTACAAAATTCCCCTGTGATGACTATTCTAGCAGATGAATCTACAGACTCATCAAATACCAAACGTCTCGTTCTGTATGCACAAATCCTTGACGATGCCATGCAACCTTCCACTCACTACATCTCAAATGTGGAATGTACAGATTCAACTGGAAAAGGAATTGCCACATCCATAAAGAAAGAACTTGAGGCAAGAAATGTTCCAATGGATAAGGTTGGGAGCGATGGTGCATCAGTCATGACTGGCCACAAAAATGGCGTTGCTGCAATCCTGAAGAGAGATAGCCCCCACATGATCAACGTACACTGCATCGCACATAAAATTGCTCTCTGCACCTCTCAAGCTGCTGAAAATATCCCGGCATTAAAAAAACACCAAGAAACACTGACAGATCTCTTCTACTATTTCAAAGGAAGCAGTAAAAGACAATCATCCTTGCAGGTCATCCAAATGATCATTGATGATCCTGTGCTCAAGATCAAGGAAGTACATTCTGTTAGATGGTTGAGCTACTTTAATGCTCTCACATCAGTCTATAGGACTCTTGAGAGTTTGCTGATTTATTTCAGGGATATTGACTACACAAAGGATCCAAAGGCTGAAGGACTTAGAAGAAAAATTGCAACAGAGAAGTTTGTTGCACTGACTTATGTTATGAGAGATGCTGTGGCACCCATTACTGCTCTTTCTCAGTTTTTCCAGACAGAGAACATAGATGTAGCGCTAGTTGTAGCGAAGTGATTGGAAACATTAAAAAGCGCTTCCCTCAAAATAGTATCCTCCATGCCTTCTCTGTTCTGGGGATGAGACCACTGTCTTTCTTCCAAACCAAAGATGTTGAAGAGTATGGCAAAGATGAAATTGAAATGCTGTGCACACATTTTGGCTCTTCAAAGACTTCATCATGGGTGGAGGATGATGACAGCAGTAAGTCAAAGACATCTGAAGCAATCATCTCACCAGCAGCAACAAAGAAAGAGTGGAGACTATTGAAGAAGGTGGTTAGAAGGAAGAAGGAAACCAAACAGAGGAGACTGTATGAACTCAAAGATTAACTTACCTTTATATTTTATATGTGTATCTATGAACTTTTCATATATTTTTTTTTCAATTTAATACATACAACTGTCAACATGCATGGAGTACACTTTGTCAATTGTGAAATAAAGGCGTTAAATGTAAATTATGGTTATTGTTGTCATATGCACTTTCAGTTTTGATAAAGAATTTTTTCAGATTATGTTTCACGACATATTGCATGCATCATGGGACTCACACTTTTTTGACAAGGGAGTCCCATGGACTTGCAGAGTATGAATTGTAAAATTATCACTGATATAATATCAATAAATACATATTCAATGCTATAAATGCTCTTATAATAACAATTAAACATTAAACAATTTTTAAAAAATACACAAGATGTAAATAAAATATAAACACACACACACACACACATACAGATGGTATTGCGTGAGAAAAAGGCGACACACATACATATGCACGCACGCATGAGTGCGCACATGCGCATGCACACACAGATGCAACAATGTAACTAGTTTTGATGTAAGATTTTAGGTTGTTTTGTGTTGGTTTAGGTTTTTTTTTTTTTTTTTTTTTTTTTTTTTTTTTTTTTTGGGGTTATGGGTTTTTTTTTGGCTTAATTGGCCTTGTTTTTGTGGCATTTCCTTAACTGATTTCCCTATTCTCTCACACACTTTTGTGACTTGAAGTCGAGTATGACGATGCAAGAATCCGAATGGAAGCACAGTGCAAGTCCCATGCGAGAGTTTGTTTTAAGTGGAACTGAACCACAGGGATTGTCCTGTTCTCTCTGCATCAGCAGTTTGGTTCCAGTGGTACGAAAGTGGATCATGACTGGAACTCTCTTCTGCTGCACTGGACGGCTGTATGTCTTGCACATGTGGACATGCCTTACACAAAATGTTGAAGAATTGCCAGCTTGGCCGTCAGAAACTATTTTGGTTCTCGTCTGCCCAGTCCACAGAAACTGACTAACTGAGCGGATGGTTCTGCTGCTCATCCATCCAGTGCTGCACAGTATTGACAACACCTCATGATGTGGTTTAGCCGAACTCTTCGACAGATGTAACTGGTCTTTCACCATCCCCTCATCTCTCGCATGTTGGCTCCATGCGCTCCATCCCGGTACACCTGAACTACGTGAGGTGGACCACGTGAGGTGAAGTTTATTTTAACACTATAGAAAATGCCAGTGTTTCTGATCATTATTTGTGTATGTATGTGTGTGTGTGTGTGTGTGTGTGTGTGTGTGTTTTAGAGGAATGACTCATACCTTCCCAAAGTTGTGAGGTGGGTGGGATGTCAGGGTTCAAAGCAGCACTATCGAGGTTATCCCTGTGCCATGTGGACACTCTTCCACACACTTACTGTCCAGGCCTTAGAAATAGGAAGTGAAGGTATACACACAGACACACACACACACACACACACACACACACACACACAAACACACACAGAGTGTGTAGGTGAATGTCAGTTTGAGTACTCCCATACTTAACTTGCACAGCTCTCTCTCTCTCTCTCTCTCTCCTCTCACTGGCTCGCTCTTTCTTTCTCGCCTATCTCTTCTCTCTCCTCTCGCTTCTCTCTCTCTCTCTCTTTTTCCACTCCCCCTCTCTCTCCGCTCTCACTTCTTTCTCCTCTTGCATATCTCACTCTCTCTCTCGCTGTCTCTCCCTCTCTCTCTTCTCTCTCCTCTTGCTTTTCTCTCACTCTCCTTTCTTTTTCTCTTTCAGATCCTCAGGAGGTGTTACAGGCAATGAGGCAGTATGTAAGCAATTTTTTCGGCTGTCGTCCTTGTGCACTTCATTTTGAAAGCATGGCTGAGGAGAGTATGGACCATGTGACCTCATTGAATGACGCCACCCTCTGGCTTTGGTCTCGCCACAACCGTGTCAATGCCCGTCTTGCAGGTCTGATCCCTTACTACCAAGTGTAGCTTTAACACCCTCCAACTTGATACACTCAAGTCACTAGTGTTGGTAATATTTTAAAATGTTACATCATGTGTGTGAGGATTGTGGGCATTGACTGATGACAGAAGTGTGCTGGGAAGATGGAAAGAGTACTTTGAAGAGCTGATGAATGAGGAAAATGAGAGAGAGAAAAAAAGAGTAGAAGAGGTGACTGTTGAGGATCAGGAAGTAGCAAAGATTATTAAGGGTGAAGTGAGGAGGGCATTGAAGAGGATGAAGAGTGGAAAGGCAGTTGGTCCTGATGACATACCTGTGGGGGTATGAGAGTGTCAAGGACAGGTCGCAGTAGACTTTTTGACAAGAACATTCAACAAAGTCTTGGAGAGTAAGAGAATGCCGAAGGAATGAAGGAGAAGTGTGCTGGTGCCCATTTTTAAGAACAAGGTAGACGTACAGAGTTGTGGCAACTACAGAGGAGAAAAGTTGATGAGTGATACGATGAAGTTATGGGAAAGAATAGTGGAAGCTAGACTAAGGGCAGAGGTCAGCATTTGTGAACAACAGTTTGGTTTCATGCCAAGAAAGAGCACCACAGATGCAGTGTTTGCTTTGAGGATGTTAATAGAGAAGTACAGAGAAGGTCAGAAGGAGCTGCATTGTGCCACTGTGGATCTGGAGAAAGCATATGACAGGGTGACAAGAGAGGAACTGTGGTATTGTATGAGGAAGTCTGGAGTGGCAGAGAAGGATGTTAGAGTGGTGCAGGACATGTATGAGAGATGTAAGACAGTGGTGAGGGGTGCTGTCGGCATGACAAAAGAGTTCAAGGTGGAGGTGGGACTGCATCAACGGTCAGCTCTGAGCCCTTTCTTGTTTGCTATGGTGATGAACAGGCTGACAGACGAGGTTAGACAAGAATCTCCATGGACTATGATGTTTGCAGATGACATTGTGATCTGTGGTGAGAGCAGAGAACAAGTGCAGGAAAATCTAGAGAGGTGGAGGTATGCCCTGGAAAGGACAGAAAGGAAGGTTAGTCTCAGTAAGACAAAATACATGTGTGTAAACAAGAAGGACCCAAGAGGAACGGTGAGGTTACAGGGGGCAGAGATAAAGAAGGTGGAGGATTTTAAGTACTTAGGCTCAACAATCCAGAGCAATGGAGAGTGTGGAAAAGAGGTGAAGAAGCGTGTGCAGGCAGGTTGGAATGGTTGGAGAAAAGTGTCCGGTGTGATGTGTGATAGGAAGGTATCGGCAAGAATGAAAGGAAAAGTGTACAAGACGGTGTTGAGGCCAGCGATGTTGTATGGTTTAGAAACAGTGGTGCTGAGGAAAAGACAGGAGGCAGAGCTGGAGGTAGCAGAGATGAAAATGTTGAGGTTCTCTTTGGGAATAACGAGGATGGATAGGATCAGGAATGAGTACATCAGAGGGACAGCACATACAAGATGTTTTGGAGACAAAGTCGGAGAGGCTAGATTGAGATGGTTTGGACATGTACAGATGTGGGATAGTGAGTATATTGGTAGTAGGATACTGAAGTTGGAACTACCAGGCAGAAGGCCTAGAGGAAGACCAAAGAGATTTATGGATATGGTGAAGGAGGACATGAAGGTAGTTGGTGTAAGAAAAGAAGATGCAGAGGATAGATTGGGATGGAGGCAGATGAGTTGCTGTGGTGACCCCTGAAGGGAACAGCCGAAAGGAAAAGAATACATTGTGTGTGTGGGGAGAGGGGCATGAAGCTTTATTCCCACTTGATGATGCAGTTAAATATGAACAATGTTGGCTATTTCAGATGCTACATCAGTGTTTCACTTAAGACATTTGGGACAGAGGCCTCCTCTTGAACACTGTATTCCAGCTTAACTCATACAGAATGAATTCTAACACAACATTTCCAAGTATACACCTCTGCATCACTGGAACTTTGACACACTTGAAACTCACTCATGCTGTGGGTACAGATGCATCCCCATAACATGACGTATGCAGACTCCCACCTTTCACTGATAACAATCTGGGTAGAGGTTTTGATTATTTGCATAGAAAACTTGTTATCCCTGGGAAGTGGTTGGCCTGGTGGTAAGGTGCTGAATTACCGATCTCAAGCTCGATGGTTCAAGTCCCGTTATTACTGGGTTGTCACTGCTGTCCCCCCAGTGCAGCTTATTGGGTTGCCAAAGGCTGGCCATGTCTCTCACTGTGTGTGATGAGAGGTTCATGTAAAAAAACCGTTACTGACTTTCAGAAAGAGGAGCATGTTTCTGCCCTGTAATGGTCCAACGATCCTAATTAGGAGTAATCAATTCAGAAAATGAATCAATGATTAGATGAACTCCCTACAAACAAATCAAAACGGGGATTATTTTACCTTCGTAAGCGTTTCCCCGTTTGGCCCATCTGAGATTGTATCGTGTCCACTGAACCTGCTTATGTTTCTCCATCAAATTAGCGTACGTCTTCTTCCTTGTGTAATACATATACACAATTTACTTTTGTCAATGCGCTTCTTTCTGATGGCTACTAGGGGGCACTACAAATATGCCGTGAGTATTTCATCCAATTTGTACGCAGTGGGTATATTTTAGGGCCACTCCTGTGGCCAGTTCTACAATGGTCTTGTCAATGTTCAAAGTGGCCATGACTTATTATGTTGATAATTACAATATTTGGAATTCACCAGTCATGTATGCCCCACTAGACCATCGAGGGGGACTTGAGCCGATGAGCTTGGACCCTGTGCATAGTTACGTATAGTTCTAGTTTCTTAGTCACCTTGAAAATACATATAAGCAGGCGCTACCTACAAGTGTAAACAGTAGCTCACATCATGTTCTTTTAATAAATATACAAATAACATACTGTGTGTTTTTATTTCTGTGCATTTCAGGGGAACTGAGCGAGGATCCTCAATTTCCTAAAGTCCAGTGGCCTCCTCCAGACATCTGTTCAGCCTGTTACAGCCTGAAACCCCACACTGAACACACCTGGGTAGAGGAGGAAGTCTTAACATTCATAAAGAATTATTACTCCGCTCATCGCATCTTACATGACTTCCTGTCTGATGACATCACAACACCCCTGGCTGCTAGACGCAAAGCCAGAGACGCAGCACCCACACTGGAACAGGACACTGGAGAGAAAATAGAGGAAGAAGGGATGGTTGAGGAAGAAGATGGAGCTCCTCAGGATGAAAAATTAGCATCTGAGGCACTTCCACATAAGTCAAACATTATCGGACTCAGACATCGTCAGTTCAGAGAGAATATCGTGGACCTCGACTCCTTCATTATTGAACACTACAAAGCTAAAACACCAATAAAGATGTGGGACACAGAGGATGGAGTCAAGCCACGCCTGCTGAACATGAGAAGGTCCAAACGTGATATCGCTGCACAGGAGGCGGAAGGGTTAGTGATGGAGATGGAGGTGGAGCCATACAGTCAGTCTCGGCGGAAGCGCTGGATGTTCATGCTCAGCATCGGATTCTCGCGGTTGGACTTGAGTTTGTGTATGACGCTTTACCTGCTCTCCATGCTCTGTATCATCGCCATGTGCCTGTACTTCAGAGTGAAACGGCGCCAATGCAGGACAAAAGCGGCATTGCCGTAACCTATTGCAACCAAAGAACAGACTGATGACACGCTCGCATAAATAAATCACATAAAACACCACTTTTACAGACTGGATGATAATCACAATCAACAGGTTTTGTAATTGCAATTGCACTGCCATGTTAATTAGTTAATTAATCTGGCCATTTGTAGGATGGGGCTTCCTAGTATATTATTATTGAGTCATCACCTGCTGCTTGTCAGCCTGTTAGTACAGATTGTCACAAAGTCAGATAAACATTGTCTTGGTGAAAGTCATTGTCTTAACTGACCACAATATATGTGATATAAAAAACCCCAAACTGCAATATTATCAGATAAAATATAACTAAAATATAAATGTGACATATTCTGGAATTCTGACTTTTCAGCATCCTGTGCTTGCTGTTGTTCATGTTGATGATAGAAGGATATAAATTGAAGAATATTAATGTCATGGCAGGAAGATGGCTGGTTGTTACATATATCTCAGGTCATTTCTGGTGGAGTAATTCACACCTGCTGGGATATGATTTGCTGAATCAAAAACACTGATGCTTTTAATCATCCAGTTTTATTATTCACCAAGGTCGAAGCTTCAGCATCAGTTCAAATGTTTTAAACAGTGCAGCCTTAAAACCATGTGTGGGGTTTCTCAGAATCATACAATAATTAATAAATAATAAAAACTTGACCACTTGTGTGTGTGGTTTTTATGGTGATGGGTGGAGTTAGTGCTTATAACTTTGTTTGTACCAAATGTAATGAATATTTTGTGGAGTTATAGCTGTATTGATATATCAGAGTCCCATCACACATCAGGATAGAGAAATCAGAAATACAATCTATTTAACTGTGAAGGAATCAATAAACCCTGATGAGTCTGAGTTTATTAAACGGAAACTGAAACACTTGAACCCAGTCAATGCAATGGATGTAAGCAAACTTTAAAGTTTTGTGTAGTGATGATGGCACTTTGACAAGAAAATAAATTAGTACTCATTGGCAGGAACACTGACAGAGTAGTTAATGCATTCACCACACATTGACAGTAAAACGGACCTGGATTCAAGTCACAGACTTGGCGAGGTCTTTCAGAGGTCAATGGTAGAAGAGTGAGAGTTTACTTAATTGTAATTGAGCTTTATTACCTCACTCTGGAGACTATGTGGTGTAATTGTACTTTATTACCAGCAGGGGGGGGGGAGACTCTGACCTGTAATTGTAGTTTATTACCAGTAGGAAGAGTGAGAGACTCTGGGATGTAATTGTAGTTTATTACCAGCATGGGAAGTGAGAGACTCTGAGCTCTAATTTTAATTTACAATTATAGGGGGAGTGAAGGACTCTGAGCTGTAATTGTACTTTATCACCAACCCCGGGGGGGGGGGTTTGAGCTGTAATTGTAGTTTATTACCAGTAGGGGGACTGAGAGACTCTGAGCTGTTCTTCTTCTATCGTATGCTGTTGTTTCTCAGCCATTCAACCGCGACATCCGTGGCCTCATGTAGTTCATAGAGGCCTCCTGTCAGTTGTGTTTCAGGGCACTCTTGTAGTATGTGCTGCATAGTTTGGATAGCTCCACAATCACAATTTGGTGAGTCAATGTATCCCCATTTTTCCAACATGTATCGGCACGGGCCAGTACCGCAGCGAAAACGATTCAATTTACACCACAGGTCTCGACGAATATCCATACCATTTAGTGCAGTTGTTGGATCATTCACGATGTCCCTGTTTGGTGCTGTTCCCTTATTCCATCTGGATTGCCAGTTTTCTACCATGGAGTAGTTTGTTGTGGGCAGGTTAGACCAGATGGGTTTTCTTGAAGTCAGTCGGTATCGTGGGTGGTGCTCAATATCATTCAGCAGGGGAATGCCTGGGATCTGGAGTGTAGAGTCCAGTAACTTTGCAGTGACAGCTTCCCTGCGGATATCTGGCGGGGCAAGATTACACATAACTGGCAGCCAGTCTGTATGGGTTGATTTTAGTGTACCTGATATGGTCCGCATAGCACAGTTCAATCTGGTGTCAACTGGTTTGCAGTGAACTGAGTTCCTCCAGACAGCAGCACAGTATTCCGCTACAGAGTATGACAGTGCTAATGTTGCTGAACGTAGTGTCCTTGCACTGGCTCCCCATGTAGTACCAGCCAACATCTGCACAAGGTTGTTTCTTGTTTGAACTTTCTTGGCTACTTTTTGCAGGTGGGCTTTGTATGTCAAAGTCCTGTCCAAGGTGACTCCAAGGTATACTGGTTTTGCATCATGAGACAGGCGGCTGTTGTTGAGTGTTATATCCAGCTCTTGTTTACTTCTAGCGTTGTGTAGATGGAAAACACTAGAAACGGTCTTCTTCACACTAGGTTGAAGCCGCCACTGTTTACAGTAGGTGCTCATATGACTCATGTCCTCAGTTAATCTCTCATTCAATTCATTAAATGTTTTTGCTTGGAGAGCAAAGCATATGTCGTCTGTATATACAAACTTACGAGAGTGTGTGATGGGTAGGTCATTGGTGTACAGTGCAAATAGAGTTGGTGCCAGGACAGAACCTTGGGGTAGTCCATTCTTCTGTGTTCGCCATGCACTGCTGTATCCACCAAGATGAACACGGAACCGTCTGTGCTGTAGCAATAGCTCAACTGTGTTTACTACCCAGTAAGGAAGGATTTTTGATAGTTTCAGTAGAAGACCTGAGTGCCACACTGTATCATATGCAGCTGTCAAGTCTAGGAAAACTGCACCAGTCTTTTTATTCTCCTGAAATCCATTCTCTATAAAGGTGGTGAGTGCTAGCACCTGATCTTGGGTGCTTCTACCTGGTCTAAAGCCGGCTTGGTCAATGTTGAGTACAGCTTCTACATCATCCTTAATTCGGTGTAGGATAATGCGTTCCAGTAGTTTATAGCAGACTGAGAGTAAGGATATGGGTCGGTAGCTAGATGCTAGTTTTGGGTCCTTCCCGGGTTTCAGGATAGTGTTAGGATCCGTTGAATGTGGAAGAAGACGACTGGAGACTGGTTTTGAGTTGAATATGAGAAGCTTTATTGCGTCGTCTGCAGAGGACGGAGACCCAACAAATATGCATAAAAGACACGCTCGTTAAGGTCTGAGGTCTCCCTCGCAGGAGGTGCTTTTAAGGGCTGCAGACCAGGTTCCTCCTTCTGGAATTTATGATTGGGTCTTTGATGCGTTATTATCTCAACAAGATGCAATAAATCTGGGGTGACCCCAGGCCCATCTCAGCCCCCATAAACCTTCACCTCCTGACCTCGGAGTTATTTACAACTAGAAACTATTTGGTCTGTTGAAGGTCTCCCTGACAGTGAAGGTCTCGGTGTGGCACAGGTACCCATCATGCACTTTTACAACAGACATGAATGGCCCCCTTTAAGCATTCCATTTGATTATTCTCAACAAGCCTTTAAGTATAGCAAAACACAGAAATAAAGCACCATTCTGCAATGATATAAAACAGTGTGCACCAGAGAACATGATATTGTGATACACTTTTACAATTCCCCCTTTTGATCTCCTTTAGGAGATCAACCAAGAGACCATTCATAACAAAAATAGAACAGCGGAGTAAACGTACACAAGCAAATAGAAAGGCTATATAAAAGACAATTATGAAGTCCGTAAAGATCTAAGCAAATATGATGTCTATAAAACCTCTAACTGCATGCAAAATGGCCCATAGTAAAATCTAATCAGAACTGGGGTCTAAGTGCGACCTCATCTACCAGAGACCCCGGCGAAAGGAGAGCTTCCGACTCGGCTAACAACTGAGGAAATTGATATGGAGGGGGAGGAAGAGAGCCCCCTTTTTCCAGAGTGGAAGAGATGCACCTAATACATAGGGAACGAATGCAGGGGATGCAGCAGCACCCACACAGGGCGAGGAATCCGGCCACTGAGATGATGGATATAATAACTGAAACGATCAAACCTTTCCACTTACCAAAGTGTCTGTCCAGCCAATCAAGTATTACATTATCAACACCTGAGTGTTCCTTCAGTTCGGTGGCCAGAGCCCGCAGCCCGTCCAAGGCCTTCATGACAGACCCATCTGGCGCAGTGTTATTGGGTATAAAGGTGCAGCACTCTTCCCCAAACATGGAGCAAACGCCACCGTGGGCACTAAGTAAGAAATCTATAGCCATGCGATTTTGATATGTCATAAGTGAATTGGCCCTGAGCTCGGCTGCCAGTCCTTCCACGGCATCCCTGGTAAGATTGGTTAAGCGTTGAACATTATAATGAATATAATTGATCCTATCAACATTCTTGTTGATAGTGCACCACCAGCAAATAAAAGATTCAAACCCACCCGCAATCTGGTCTACTAATTTGTATTCGTCCGGTACGCCACGAGGGACGCCGATTGCATCGATATAAGTGGGAGACCCTTGAAAGCCTTGCTTCCCGAGTGCGGGAATCGACCGGCGCGTGCGCTTAATATCGAACGAGGAGATAGACTTTATATGAGTGCGTGAGAGGACACCTAATAGATCGGATGCTGAGGCTGGTACAATGGAGATAGGCATGAGTAAGGTGATCAGGGTGCAGGTACCTGACCAGTTGGGAGGGAGCGTGGGATGTAGAACCGCCCCTCCGCAGTACCACCAAATATCCGCTCGGGCTTTGGTGAGGGTGGTGGAATTGGACCAATCTGACACGTTCGTGGTGGAATTACACCAGCCTGGGGAAATGGTTCCTACCCTGGAGGACGAAGAATTGCCTTGCCTAGTGATACAGGAGTGACCGTAGCGCACTGGTTGAAACATTGGGGGATCGGGTGAACTCGGGGTCAGAGGAAAGACTGTCTCCCATCCCTGACAAGGTGGTGAGGGGTTGTCAAGCATGTGTAATTCTAATATACAGTGAAAGGAGTCGGGATTAGTGGTCAATGGAGAGGGCGAGGTAATCAGCACAGGTCGGGCCGTGGAACATATCACACAGCTGTTATTAGAGTATGACCGAACCAGGCCCTGCATCATCACCAGCCATAAATTTTGTCCGTAAACCCAGTAGCCTTGCGAATAATCTGAATCGGGGAATCTTTTGAAAAATCATGAACCTTTACGCCGTCCATTTGAGGGGAAAGGGTCGCATTAATCGCTGGGTACTTGGGTGAATGTGATTTCAAAGTTGTGCCTTTGAAAGGGTCCACCAGAGTAATTTTGATGAGGCCCAAGGGGTCGGATCCAGATGTCGATACTCCTAGAGTGATGATGCATTCGCCCCCAATACAACCCTGGAGACCCCACTGATCCGCTCGTTCCCCGAGACAGGTGTACATGTTATTGATGGACAGGGAGATAGGATTCTGGCTTATGTGAAAGTCGCGCTGTATTGTAACTCGTCCGCGTAATCTCTCAGCGGTATGGACTTCCGGTGTCCGTACCCCGGTGTACGCTATAATGTTCCCCCAGAAAGGGCACCATCGGGCATGCGCCGCATAACTCAAGGCCGCACAGAGATAGATGTCGTATCCCTGCCACGTGGTGTTCTTACCTGTGCAGTTTATAACAGTACAAAGGTCAAAAGTAAATGTGGCTTTAGTGCCTTTGACGTACTTAATTTCTATACCCCCATATTTGACCAGGCACTTGTCCAGGCTGCACGAGGTGAATCTAGTGTATGTGACTAATCGTCGGCGTCTGCTGTGGGCTGCGGTGGTTTGATCGTTCTACGAGGGAGTAAGGGGCGGGTCAAGTACCCACAGGATGGGGAGCACCACCAACAAGGAGACTAAAAAAGAAATACACATGAGTGAACTCGAGGAGAGACCCCATCTGGCTTTACCTTCCATGTAGAAACTAGCAAGCTAAACCTTCAATATGACAGAGTAAATTCTTCACTGTATTTCAGGGAGGGTCACGCGCTACACCTTAAAGAGCTTACGACCTTCAATACTCTGTCACACAACTCAAAGCAAAAGCACATTACAAGATAATTAAAAACAATATAATTTGAATAACACTCTTCAAAACTTGCGTTGGTAGCTTGGCACGCTACTTGTTGCAGGGGCGCGTTGTTCCTTTGCCTTGCCGTGAGGGTGAGGGTTAGACTACCTCACCCCCTTTTGCCACCCAGGGATTATTCTGCCCTGCGCTGTTGGTGGTCTTTTCTTCGTCACCGGCCGGTGATGAGGTTGCTGCTTCACACAGGTCCCTGTGTGTGTTGACGAGTGATCTGGTGGGAGCTTCTGCCACTGTGCACTGACTCCAGTGATACCAGGTGTCGCCCTTGCTGTCCAGCCGGACGACGTACCGCTCTTTGATCTTGTAGGGTCCTGTCCACCTTGGCTCCGTCTACTTTCGCTTGAGGTCTTTCAGGAGGACCCACTCTGTGTCTGGAAGGCCGCTGGCAGACGCCTGGTACTGCCCCCTCACTTGATCTGAAAAGGCTGCAACGAGACTTTGCAATTCACCACAGTATTGTTTATGGGTTAGGTTTTGTGGGTCAGTGTCCAGCGCTGTGTGTGGTCCAGGAAATAGTCTACCGGTCTGTAGTTCGTGTGGAGTCATGTGTGTGCTATTGCGAGCAGTTGGGATACCTTGGGCGTGAAGGGGATCCCTCTGTCCGAGTCTAGTCCCACCGGAATTCCATATCACGGGATAATTTCTTGTGTCAATTTCTGAACCACCACTCTAGCATTCTCATTGCTGCATGGGAAGGATTTATCAACCATTACCAATAGATATTTGTATGGTCTCTGTTTTGGCATGTGGGTATAATCAATTTGGAATGGTGGAATGGTGTATTTGGTTGTGGCAGATGTTGATGCACTGCCAGCGGCTTAGAAGAATTATTCTGTGCGCATGTTAAGCATCTGTCTACCTCTTGGTCGGCAGATAAGATTCACGCGCGAGTAAGAGCAAACAATTCTGCAGCTTGAGCAGACGTAAAGGGGAGTGAATGAGATTCGATCACTATATCTGGAAGGCGGCAGACGGCATATCCACAGTAAAAGGTACCGTCGACAGGTTTAGAGCATGACCCATCCACAAACAGAGCCTCACCTGTAGGTAAAGGTGTAGAACACAAATCAGACCTAATACTTGTAGCAACAACAATTTCTTGCAAACAGTCGTGAGGGCAGGGCTCACAGTCATTTTGAGTATTAAGCAGACGCTGTAAGGCGTGAGCCACGGTATCAAGAGAAGAAGTAGATTTAATCGTGAGATTATCAATGGCGCATAGAATGGCCTCGTATCCTGACCTGCGCTGTTAGGACATGTGTTGTGTATTTAAATTTCGTAGGATCTGTTGAACCTGATGTTGTGAGTGTAAAATCAAAAGGTGCGACAAAACGATCCTCTCGGCGTCTAAAACCATTAACGCACAGGCAGCCACAGCACGAAGACACGCAGGTAAACCTTGAGCTACAGTGTCTAGTGTTTTTGAAAGGAAAGCACAGGGTCTCATCCCCCCGCCATGCTCCTGAGCCAACACCCCCGAGGCAGTTCCCCCTTGGTGAGCAACTTAGAGGTGAAATGACAGTTCATAGTTCGCCAGGCCCAGAGCTGGAGCCGAGCAGAGGGCCGTTTTGAGGGCTACAAAGGCATTTGCATGTCCTCAGTCCATACGACTGGTTGCTGGAGTGGGTCCGTGTGGTGGATTGCGGACCGGAGGCACTTGTCATAGAGAGAGCAGTCTGGGATCCACTGCCTGCAGTACTTGATCAACTCCAGGAAAGCAAGTAAGGCATCGCTGTTTGTCGATGATGATCTTGACGCGATCTTGGCTCAATTTCTTTGAGACCTGAGAGAGCTGAAGGACAGCGAGTGTGGCTTGAAAACAGATCTTGGAGCTTGATGCCGAACTCATCCGCATAGGCGTGGACACAGGAACCATCAGGGGGAACAAAGCACCCTAGTGCGTCCCATACAACGGTGGCAAACACCGCGGGAGAATCAATGAAACCTTGTGGGAGGCGTGTCCAGGTGCACTGCTGCTGCCCATGCGTAAATGCAAACAGAGGCCAAGTGTCTGGTTCTACAGGGATGCTTCGCCTCATAAGGAGTACAATCGACGCAGCCCACATCATTCTTATGCTTGACCCATAATGTCCTGGGCATTTGATCCAGGGGAGAACACTGCTCTGCCACCTCACTCACTGCACATGCTGCGTTAACATTAAAAGGTAATTCACAGGAGGTTAATGCAATCAAAGAAGACAGAGATTCTGACGTAGAGATGATCATGCTCGAACCATGAAAAGAAATTTGTAAACCGAGGAGACTCATAAGATCATGACCGGGTAAATTAAACGGACATTCCTGCATATACACAAAAATAAGTGATTTATAATGCATCGAGAGAGAGGGGTCGTCGGGACAACGCAGGGGGAGCGGGGGTGTAAGCTGTGACGAGAAAGGAACCCCATCAATACCCACAGAGCTAGTTGAACGAGAGGAGAGAGCACCTGAGTATTCCCTCCCAAATCACTCTATGGGCCGACGTCAAATATCTGGCATCAAATGTCCCTCGGCGGGGATAGCTTGGAATCTGAGGGAGCCCTTCAGTCCATCCAGCTGCATTACTCTTTCTTGTGCTGCACCATGCAGAACATTTTTCCGGTGTATTGCAAATGTTTGGCCCCCTGTTGGCCTGTCATCCACTTGTAATCGGAATGCTTTCTTTTTCTGTATTATTTTTACAGTTCCGCCTAATAGCTCCCTGTAATTCTATTAATCTTGTACCTTTAACTGTCCGTTGAATCTATACTTACTAACCCATAAATCTAAATATTTATTTCTATCAGGTGCCTGTTTTTCTACTGCTTTCCAATCTCCACATTATAATTCATCTCTAGGTCTACTGTTTTTACCCCCCATTTTAACACAATTTGGACCAGTGGGTTGTTGCACCTAGGGTGTCCTAACACTGGTTTATCTTTTCCTATGGGACAAAGATTAATTATTTCTGTGGTAACCCTCAAGATTCTACCTTTTCAGACGGAGGGTTCTTGCCTCTGCATCAACAAAAACTCATATTGATCCCACAGTTGTTTATATGAGGAGGTTAATCAAGGATTACATCCTCCATTCACACACACATTCATTCACGGCCATTCAGTTTATAGACAGGGGAGTCTGTCCCTCCCTTCTTTCCCTAATAAACCGAGCTCATTTTTTTTTTTTTTTTTTTTTTTTTCCTTTCCTCTCTTCCCACGGAATTTAACTGTCTCTTTACTTTCTCTAATTACACATGTCATATTGATTTCCTAGAGGGGAGGGGTGCATGTAAATCAGCATCATGACCATCATTGTTCTGTGCTTATCTACTTTATCTAGTTTAGAATGTTCATTTCATCTCTCTATCCAGCTGCAGTTAGGGAATCGTCCTGTTGTTGTGTGAGAACTTCAAGGTTGTTTCCACTTGGCTGCCTCCCATGGAGATAGAGATGTTTCTGCAAAATACCTCAACAAGCAGTTTCCAACATTTATACTTATCGAGTAACAAAACAGGTTAGAGCTGTGATAATTCATACAATTATTCCAACATTTCCCTCCTGTTTATCACAGCTCAAACAAAAGATATCATTTACTAACACTTCAAACACATTTTAGATTCGTAAATTCATTAATTTCATTCGGAACTGTTTACACTCCGACAGCAATGTTATCTTTTTTAGTAGCATTCAGGATCTTATAACCCAGGGCAGTGACGATGAGTCGATTCAGCATAGAACATAAACATGGAATACAACAACAACAACCTCAGAATGTAAAAAAAAAGCTGCAAAAACTACACAGATTTTACTACAGATGATACAAGGGGACTATATTTTCTGAACACACTGAACCATGAATCCCATATGGATATATCTACCCCCGAATGTTCTTTCATCTTTTTATTAAGAGATTTTAAGTCTTCTATTGCTAGTGTTAAACTTCCATCTGATGCAGTGTTGTTTGGAATAAAAGTACAACATTGTTCCCGGAACACTGCGCATACACCTCCTTTTTCTGCTAATAACATGTCTCGTGCAGTGGATTTTGGAAAGCCTTTAGTGACGTTGCTGCTAATTGACTCTATACTGCTTTAAAACCTGTCTGTGTCCAACTGTCTAGTTTTTTTTGAACATTATAGTGGATGTAATTTATTCTATCCGCACTTTTATTACTAGCGCTGCCTCCCCTTCTCGGTGGACGGTCGGTGTGTCTGCATGATCGGGGGTGGGTGTGTCTGCAATCGGCGGGGATGGTGCGCGCGGGCGCTCGCAAGTCTCGCCGCCCTCAGTTCGTAGAGACCCCGAGGTGATATACAGAGTGTGATCTACACTGTTAACGCTGGGTGTCGGGGGTGCGTATGGTGGAGGGCGCGTAGGTGCAGTGTCAGATGCTGTTACCGCTCCTTTGACTTTCGGGTTCGTCTCCTTCAACTGGAAATGGTGAAGATGCGTGACACTCTGCCAGCAGATCGCGAGATCCATCCAGCCCTGCGGTGCGTTCTCCATTTACTCCACCTTCTTTTTTCAACTTGGGTCTAGACATTAAATTCGCCTTCTCTCCCTGCTCTCTTTTTTTTTTTTGAGTATTCTTTAACCTTTTCCAATAACCAGGATCCTAAGTGGCCACTGTCCCCCAACTGTTTATTTTTAGACGTCACCAGCTCATGCAGCTTTAGTCTGGCTTCATCTACAGCTTTATTTTTCTGTTTCAGTGTGCTCTTCAGCTCCACTGATTTCAAGGTGTTCTCAATTTGTGCATATAATGGCTTCAGGGGTTCATCACCTCGCCCCCGTTCATTTATTTCTTTATCAAATTCACCCTCCATTTATCTTAACTCCGAGGCCAGAGAGCGCGGGTACACCCGTTCACTCTCCCGGATCGGGACTGTTTAGACGTTCACAGCCAGTCAGTCCGTCAGCGCTAGGCTGAGCGAATGACCCAATTATCCACGGCAGGCGGCTTGTGTTGTCACCGTTAGGTTTCCACCGCACAGACAGATTCTGTTAACACCGCTAGGTTTCCTCTGTCTGTTTCTCTGCCCGGTTAAGACACTGTCAAACGTCAGCGTCCCTCTGGACACCTCTGAATTTTATTCTTCCCACTTCCCACTTTCCCTCACACACAACACGCGTTGCAACACAATACATACATGAAATAGAAAACAATACAATTAACGTCACGCACGTGGCCACACAACACACATAAAACAGAAAACAATACAATAAATATCACACTCTATTAATCTCTTCAATGCTTCCAATATCTCCTGTATTGGGGGCCTTTCACCCATTTACCAATGCTTTCAACGGCTAGTCCGTTGAGGGCCTTTCACCCAATTATTAATGCTTCCAATACCTCAGCGTATTGGGGGCCTTTCACCCAAGATAGACGCATGCTTTCAACGGCTAATCCGTTGAGGGCCTTTCACCCGACTACGACGTACAGTTTTATATAGCACTGACGTGGTACTTTGGGGAGCCTTCAATCCCCCGGGACTCCAACCCAGCCATTACCACGGCCCCTCGTCAGAGACCGGGAGGGCACGCCACCTCCAAGGCGCGTCTATGTTCACTCTTAAACCTCTTTACCTTTTATTCCATTTCCTTTACCTTTAACCTTAAAATTAGGTTCTCATCCAACTATTTTTATCCTTTTCCTTCAAACTTCCGGAGAGGACACAGTTTTTAGTTTAGTCAATATGCAGAGTTCGATTTAAACAGGTTCTGCTTACCTTTAGTGATTGCCGGCCTGTGTCCTTCTCCTTGGTTCACGAGGAAAAGTTTGGGTCGAATTTCCTCAACTCACGTTCCTCTACCACATCCCGGACGAGCCCCCAAAACTGTTAGGATCCGTTGAATGTGGAAGAAGACGACTGGAGACTGGTTTTGAGTTGAATATGAGAAGCTTTATTGCGTCGTCTGCAGAGGACGGAGACCCAACAAATATGCATAAAAGACACGCTCGTTAAGGTCTGAGGTCTCCCTCGCAGGAGGTGCTTTTAAGGGCTGCAGACCAGGTTCCTCCTTCTGGAATTTATGATTGGGTCTTTGATGCGTTATTATCTCAACAAGATGCAATAAATCTGGGGTGACCCCAGGCCCATCTCAGCCCCCATAAACCTTCACCTCCTGACCTCGGAGTTATTTACAACTAGAAACTATTTGGTCTGTTGAAGGTCTCCCTGACAGTGAAGGTCTCGGTGTGGCACAGGTACCCATCATGCACTTTTACAACAGACATGAATGGCCCCCTTTAAGCATTCCATTTGATTATTCTCAACAAGCCTTTAAGTATAGCAAAACACAGAAATAAAGCACCATTCTGCAATGATATAAAACAGTGTGCACCAGAGAACATGATATTGTGATACACTTTTACAATAGCGATAACCTTTGCTTCTCTCCATAGCTTTGGCAGTTGTCTTTCACGTATAATACGGAACATGAAGGCTGCTAACCAGGTTTGTGCACGTGGTCCAAGGTGACAAAGGAATTCTGGAAAGATTCCATCATATCCTGCTGCCTTCCCAGATTTCAGTGACTTCAGAGCAGTAGTGACCTCTGCACTTACAACTGTTTCAGCTTGGGTTGTATTTGTATGGGCAGACCTTCTAAAGTCTCGAAGCTCTTTCACAACTTTTTTCTTTTGGGTCTTTTCAATGGGAGTTTTCCCAAGCTTCACTAAATGGTTAGCAACAGCATTCAGTTTCACACTTGGGCGTGACAATTTTGGTGGTTGCTGTCCTGTTCCGAGGTGTCTAAGAAGCTTCCAGGCTTTGCGGCTTGAGTGGGTAAAGTTCTGTTTTTCAGTAAGCTCTTCCCATCTTGCCCGACGTATGTTATCTAGTGCACTTATCAGGTGCTCGGCAATGTCAGTGCTTCCAGACTCCTGGTACTCTGTCAAGAGTTGTTGGCATTCTTCGTTTAGGCATGGGGTGTATGTTGGTCTGTACCCCCTTGGGATGGTACTTCCTGCAGCTTTGTAGATTGCAAAGCGGAATCTTTCAAAGCATTTTTCAATGGGGATGCCAGTTTTGGGTATACAGACAATGCTCTTTTCAGTTTTTTCAGTATACATTTCCCAGTCAGCCTTCCTAAAGTTCCATCTCGGTTTCTCAACAGATTTGGTGAGTGGTATCCGGAGTCCAATGTGTATCACAATGGGTCTGTGCTGACTTTTTGGGAAATCGTCTAGCACCTGAGGTGTAGCTTGGAGAGGATGGCCTTCTGAGGTTGTAACCCAGCATAAGTCTGGGGAGTATCCTTGGTTCCATCGTGCTGAGTGGAAAGACCGGGCGCTGCTTCAGGTCTAAGACTAGGTGGAGATTGTTTGATGAAGCCCATTCTATCAGCCAGTCACCATTCTCATCTTCTCTATCATATCCCCAGATGGTATGGTGGCTATTAAAGTCCCCCAAATAAATAGCTGGGTGTTGATAGTTTGGAAGTGGTGCATCAGACCATTGGGCAGGCGGAGGTTTGTACACATTTGTGACGGTGTAGCTTCCAATACGGATTGTGTCATAGTATTCTGCTGATTCTACCATTTCAACATCTGCCATGTCTGAGCGTACGTATGTTGCCCGTCCATGCTTGTTATGGCCATACAAGGAAATAAGATCATATCCATTTACCTTGAGGCGGCATGCAGGTGCATCAGCAGCAACATGTGTTTCCTGGATGCAGATCACATCTATGTTGTTGGTAGGGCATATTTCAGAAAGTATTTCTCGCTTGGCAGCTGATAGGCCCTCCACATTGATTTGGAGGAGTCGCATAGTGGGGCCGACGTCTCGAAAGTCGTGGCGTCCATTTTTGTTGTTATTGTTGTTGTTTGGCTAAGGACTGGGATTCATTTTTGAATTCAGTCGGCTGGTTTGGATCATTTGTTTCCCCAGATGGGTACTGACGAGGGATGCGACGTGAACGCTGATCCATTATCCCCCACTCTGAGCTGTAACTGTTGTTAACAGCTGCAGGAGGAGTGATTTTAAGCTGAAATTGAAGTTTATTACCAGCAGGCGAAGTGAGAGACCCTAAGCTGGAATTAATGTTTAATACAAGCAGGAAAGTGAGAGACTCGAACAGATGGAGTGAGGGATTCTGAGCTGTAATTGTAGTTTATCACCAGCAGAGGGGATTGAGAAACTCTAAACTGGAATTGAGGTTTATTACCAGCAGGGGGTTGAAAAACTCTGACCTGTAATTGTACTTTCTCACCAACAGAGAAGAACTAAGAGACTTCTTCTTCTTCTTTTCCTTTCGGCTGTTCCCTTCAGGGGTCGCTACAGCAAATGATCTGCGTCCATCTCTCCCTATCCTCTGCATCTTCTACTCTTACTCCAACGACCTTCATGTCCGCCTTCACCACATCCATAAATCTTCTCTTTGGTCTTCCTCTGGGCCTTTTGCCTGGTAGTTCCAACCTCAGCATCCTACGACCAATATACTCACTATCCCTCCTCTGTACTTGTCCAAACCATCTCAATCTAGCCTCTCTGACTTTGTCTCCAAAACATCGAACATGTGCTGTCCCTCTGATGTACTCATTTCTGATCCTATCCATCCTCGTTACTCCCAAAGAGAACCTCAACATTTTCATCTCTGCTACCTCCAACTCTGCCTCCTGTCTTTTCCCCAGGGCCACTGTCTCTAAACCATACAACATTGCTGGCCTCAAAACCGTTTTGTACACTTTTCCCTTCATTCTTGCCGATACTCTCCTATCACACATGACACCGGACACTTTTCTCCATCCATTCCAACCTGCCTGCACGCGCTTCTTCACCTCTTTTCCACACTCTCCATTGCTCTGGATTGTTGAGCCTAAGTACTTAAAATCCTCCACCTTCTTTATCTCTGCCCCCTGTAACCTCAAAGTTCCTCTTGGGTCCTTGTCGTTCACACACATGTATTCTGTCTTACTAAGACTAACCTTCAATCCCCTCCTTTCCAGGGCATAACTCCACCTCTCTAGATTTTCCTCCACTTGGTCTCTGCTCTCACTACAGATCACAATGTCATCTGCAAACATCATAGTCCATGGAGATTCTTGTCTAACCTCGTCTGTTAGCCTGTCCATCACCATAGCAAACAAGAAGGGGCTGAGAGCTGACCCTTGATGCAGTCCCACCTCCACCTTGAACTCTTCTGTCACACCGACAGCACACCTCACCACTGTCTTACATCTCTCATACATGTCCTGCACCACTCTAACATACTTCTCTGTCACTCCAGACTTCCTCATACAATACCACAGTTCTTCTCTCGGCACCCTGTCATATGCTTTCTCCAGATCCACAAAGGCACAATGCAGCTCCTTCTGACCTTCTCTGTACTTCTCTATTAACATCCTCAAAGCAAACACTGCATCTGTGGTGCTCTTTCTTGGCATGAAACCAAACTGTTGTTCACAAATGCTGACCTCTGCCCTTAGTCTAGCTTCCACTATTCTTTCCCATAGCTTCATTGTATGGCTCATCAACTTTATCCCTCTGTAGTTGCCACAACTCTGTACATCTCCCTTGTTCTTAAAAATGGGCACAAGCACACTTCTCCTCCATTCCTCTGGCATCTGCTCACTTTCTAAGACCTTGTTGAATATTCTTGTCAGAAAATCTACTGCTACCTCCCCTAGACACTTCCATACCTCAACTGGTATGTCATCAGGGCCAACTGCCTTTCCACTCTTCATCCTCTTCAATGCCCTCCTCACTTCACCCTTACTAATCTTTGCTACTTCCTGCTCCTCAACAGTCACCTCTTCTACTCTTTTTTTTCTCTCTCATTTTCCTCATTCATCAGCTCTTCAAAGTACTCTTTCCATCTTCCCAGCACAGTTCTGTCATCAGTCAATACATTTCCCTCTCTGTCCTTTATCACTCTAACTTGCTGCACGTCTTTCCCATCTCTATTTCTCTGCTGTGCTAACCTGTATAGATCATTTTCTTCCTCCTTACTGTTCAACCTATCATACAAGTCATCATACGCCCTCTGTTTGGCCTTTGACACTGCTACCTTCGCCTTACGCTCTGTCTCCCTGTACTCCTGTTTACTCTCTTCGGTCCTCTCAATGTCCCACTTCTTCTTGGCTCACCTCTTCTTTTGTACACACTCCTGCACTTCCTCATTCCACCACCAAGTTTCCTTATCTACTTTCCTTCCAGAGGACACACCAAGCACTCTCCTACCGGTCTCCCTGATCACATTGGCTGTGGTTGTCCAGTCCTCTGGAAGCACTTCCTGACTACCCAAAGCCTGTTTCAACTCCTCCTTGAAGACAACACGACACTCTTCCTTTTTCAGCTTCCACCACTTTGTCTTCTGCTCTGCCTTTGCCTTTTTCACCTTTCTCACCATCAGTGTCATCCTGCACACCACCATCCTATGCTGTTTGGCAACACTCTCACCCACTACTACTTTACAGTCACTGACTTCCTTCAAATTACATCGCCTACACAAGATGTAGTCTACCTGTGTGCTCTTACCTCCGCTTTCATAAGTCACCCTATGCTTCTGTTTCTTCTTGAAGAAAGTATTCACCACAGCCATTTCCATCCTATTTGCAAAATCGATCAACATCTGTCCTTCTGTGTTCCTGTCCTGGATACCAAACCTGCCCATCACTTCCTCGTCCCCTCTGTTGCCTGCACCAACATGTCCATTGAAGTCTGCACCAATGACCACTCTTTCACCTCCGGGGGTACTCTGCATCACTTCATCTAACTCACTCCAGAGTCTCTCCTTCTCTTCTCGCTTACATCCTGCCTGTGGGGCATAAGCACTAACAACATTGACCATCACGCCTTCAATTTCTAACTTGAGACTCATCACTGTCTGACACTCTTTTCACTTCTAGAACATTCCTGACAAACCCCTCCTTCAAGATGACTCCTACTCCATTTCTCTTCCCATCCACACCATTATAAAACAGTTTAAACCCTGCTCCTAAGCATCTAGCCTTTCTACCTTTCCACCTTGTCTCCTGAACACACAGTATGTCCACCTTCCTCCTCTGCATCATGTCAGCCAGCTCCCTATCTTTTCCTTGCATAGTTCCAACATTCAAAGTCCCTACTCTCAGTCCTAGGCTCACGCATTTCCTCTTCTCTCTCTGCCTACGGACATGCCTCCCGCCTCTCCTTCTTCGACGTCTTCGACCAACAGTAATCCAATTTCCATCAGCACCCTGTTGGTTGACAACACTGATGGCGGTCGTTGTTAACCCGGGCCTCGACCGATCCGGTATGAATTCTGTATTGATCATTTGCATTTTTAAATGTGGCAGAAGTTTTATGCCGGATGCCCTTCCTGTCGCAACCCTCTGCATTTATCCGGGCTTGGGACCGGCATAAGGGGGAGAGACACTGGTTAGTGCCCCCCCTAATTGTGGTTTATCACCAGCAGAGGAATTGCGAGACTCTCGCAGGGAGTGAGGGATTCTGAACTGTAATTGTAGCTTATCACCAGCCGGTGGAGTGAGATAATCGGAGCTGTAATTCTAGTTTCTTACAAGCAGGGGGAGTGAGGGACTCTGAGCTGTAATTGCAGTTTATCAACAGCAGGGGGGGTGATGGACTCTGAGCCGACATTAAGCTTTATTATCAACAGAGACCTTCTTCTTCTTCTTTTACTTTCGGCTGCTCCCTTCAGGGGTCGCCACAGCAAATCATCCGCCTCCACCTCACCCTGTCCTCCGCATCTTCTTTTCTGACTCCAACAACCTTCATGTCTTCCTTCACCACATCCATAAATCTCTTCTTCGGTCTTCCTCGAGGCCTTCTGCCTGGTAGTTCCAACCTCAGCATCCTACTGCCAATATACTCACTATCCCTCCTCTGTACATGTCCAAACCATCTCAATCTAGCCTCTCTGACTTTGTCTCCAAAACATCTTACGTGGGCTGTCCCTCTGATATACTCATTTCTGATCCTATCCATCCTCGTTACTCCCAGGGAGAACCTCAACATTTTCATCTCCGCTACCTCCAGCTCTGCCTCCTGCCTTTTCCTCAGCGCCACTGTTTCTAAGCCATACAACATCGCTGGCCTCACCACCATCTTGTACACTTTTCCCTTCATTCTTGCTGACACTCTCCTATCGCACATCACACCGGATACTTTTCTCCAACCATTCCAGCCTGCCTGCACACGCTTCTTCACCTCTTTTCCACACTCTCCATTGCTCTGGATTGTTGAGCCTAAGTACTTAAAATCCTCCACCTTCGTTATCTCTGCTCCCTGTAACATCACCGTTCCTCCTGGGTCCTTCTCATTCACACACATGTATTCTGATTTTCTGAGGCTAACCTTCATTCCTCTCCTTTCCAGGGCATACCTCCACCTCTCGAGATTTTCCTGCACTTGTTCTCTGCTCTCACTACAGATCACGATGTCATCTGCAAACATCATAGTCCATGGAGATTCTTGTCTCACCTCGTCTGTCAGCCTGTCCATCACCATAGCAAACAAGAAGGGGCTCAGAGCTGACCCTTGATGCAGTCCCACCTCCACCTTGAATTCGTCGGTCACACCGACAGCACACCTCACCACTGTCTTACATCTCTCATACATGTCCTGCACCACTCTAACATACTTCTCTGCCACTCCAGACTTCCTCATGCAATACCACAGTTCTTCTCTTGGCACCCTGTCATATGCTTTTTCCAGATCCACAAAGGCACAATGTAGCTCCCTCTGACCTTCTCTGTACTTCTCTATTAACATCCTCAAGGCAAACATTGCATCTGTGGTGCTCTTTCTTGGCATGAAACCAAACTGTTGTTCACAAATGCTGACCTCTGCCCTTAGTCTAGCTTCCACTATTCTTTCCCATAACTTCATCGTATGGCTCATCAACTTTATCCCTCTGTAGTTGCTGCAACTCTGCACGTCTCCCTTGTTCTTAAAAATGGGCACCAGCACACTTCTCCTCCACTCCTCCGGCATCTGCTCACTCTCTAGTACCGTGTTGAATGTTCTTGTCAGAAAATCTACTGCTACCTCTCCTAGACACTTCCATACCTCCACAGGTATATCATCAGGACCAACTGCCTTTCCATTCTTCATCCTCTTCAATGCCCTTCTCACTTCACCCTTACTGATCTTTGCTACATCCTGCCCCTCAATGGTTACCTCTTCTACTCTTTTTCTCTCTCATTTTCCTCATTCATCAGCTCTTCAAAGTACTCTTTCCATCTTCCCAGCACACTTCTGTCATCAGTCAATAGAGTTCCCTCTCTGTCCTTTATCAATCTAACTTGCTGCACGTCCTTTCCATCTCTATTTCTCTGCTGTGCCAACCTGTATAGATCATTTTCTCCCTCTTTACTATCCAACCTATCATACAAGTCATCATATGCCCTCTGTTTGGCCTTAGCCACTGCTACTTTCGCCTTACGCTGTGTCTCCCTGTACTCCTGTTTACTCTCTTCGGTCCTCTCAATGTCCCACTTCTTCTTGGCTAACCTCTTCCTTTGTACACACTCCTGCACTTCCTCATTCCACCACCAAGTCTCCTTATCTACTTTCCTTCCAGAGGACACACTAAGTACTCTCCTACCTGTGTCCCTGATCACATTTGCTGTGGTTGTCCAGTCATTTGGAAGCACTTCCTGGCCACCCAAAGCCTGTTTCAACTCCTCCTTGAAGACAACCACGACACTCTTCCTTTTCAGCTTCCACCACCTTGTCTTCTGCTCTGCCTTTGCCTTTTTCACCTTTCTCACCATCAGAGTCATCCTGCACACCACCATCCTATGCTGTTTGGCAACACTCACCCACGATGACTTTGCAGTCACTGACTTCCTTCAAATTACATCGCCTACACAAGATGTAGTCTACCTGTGTGCTCCTACCTCCGCTTTTATAAGTCACCCTATGCTCCTGTTTCTTCTCGAAGAAAGTATTCACCACAGCCATTTCCATCCTTTTTGCAAAATCTATCAACATCTGTCCTTCATGCGTTCCTGTCCTGGATACCAAACCTGCCCATCACTTCCTCGTCCCTCTGTTGCCTGCACCAACATGTCCATTGAAGTCTGCACCAATGACCACTCTTTCACCTCTGGTGGTACTCTGCATCACTTCATCTAAATCACTCCAGAATCTCTCCTTCTCTTCTAGCTCACATCCTGCCTGTGGGGCATAAGCACTAACAACATTGAGCATTACACCTTCAATTTCTAACTTGAGACTCATCACTCTGTCTGACACTCTTTTCACTTTTAGAACATTCCTGACAAACTCCTCCTTCAAGATGACTCCGACTCCATTTCTCTTCCCATCCACACCGTGATAAAATAGCTTAAACCATGCTCCTAAGCTTTTAGCTTTGCTACCTTTCCACCTGGTCTCCTGAACACACAGTATGTCCACCTTCCTCCTCTGCATCATGTCAACCAGCTCTCTACCTTTTCTGTGCATAGTTCCAACATTCAAAGTCCCCACTCTCAGTCCTAGACTCATGCCTTTCCTCTTCTCTCTCTGCCTACGGACACGCCTCCCACCTCTCCTTCTTCGACGTCTTCGACCAACAGTAGTCCAATTTCCATCAGCACCCTGTTGATTGACAGCACTGATGGCGGTCGTTGTTAACCCGGGCCTCGACCGATCCGGTATGGAGGTAATACTTTTGATTTGCATTTTAAGTAATTGGCATTGGTTTTACGTCGGATGCCCTTCCTGACACAACCCTCTGCATTTCTCCGGGCTTGGGACCGGCATGAGGGGGAGAGACACTGGTTAGTGCCCCCCCACCTCATGGCTGCATTTATTATCAACAGAGACCCTGATCCATAATTGTAGTTTATTATCAGCAAGGGGTGAGCGACTCTGAGCTGTCATCATATTTTACTACCAGCAGGGGGAGTGAGAGACTCATTCATTGAATCATTTTCTGAACTGCCAACTTCCCAGCCAACTTCAGGCGAGGGCAGAGTACACCCTGGACAGCTCGCCAGGCCATTGCAGGGTGGAAACACGCCGATGGCTTTGCAGCCTTCTCTTGTCGAAAGTCAGCAATGGTTCTTTTACATGCCTCACACCATAGACAGTGACAGACATGGCCCGCCTTTGATAACCCAGTTAGCTGCACTGGGGAGGACAGTGACAACCTTGTGGTGAGTGGGAATCGAACCCCCAACCTTTGGATCAGCGATCCGGCGCCCTATACCACTAGACCACCACTGCACCTGCCTCGACTGATATGGTATGAAATTTGTAATTTTGGTCATTCGCATAACAATTTTGGCAGAAGTTTTATGCAGGATGCCCTTCCTGTTGCAACCCTCTGCATTTATCTGGGCTTGGGCCGGTGTGAGGGTGAACACTGGCTTGTGCCCCCCTCTCACGGCTGCATTAGGTTGAGTCAGAGACTCTGAGCTGTAATTGATGTTTACAGCTGCAGGAGTGATTTTTAGATGAAATTGAGGTTTCTTACCAGCATGGGGAGTGAGAGACTGTGATCTATAATTTAAGTATATATATATATATATATATATATATATATATATATATATATACAAAAATAAAAGGACAGGACAAAGACTTTCTATTGAAACTCTATTGAAAAAGATTCTTCTATAATCACCTGAAGAGAGAGGATGGTTTCACCACCTCTCGAAACAGATCTGTAGTGATAAATGGAGTTTCAATCGAAAGTCTTTGTCCTGTCCTTTTATTTATTTATTCATTTATTTTGTTATTTGCTTTACCAAAAAGTATTGAGCACTCTCCTACGGAAGGATCTACTCAGAAAATCCGGGTGACCTGCAGCCAGTTACAGGAGCTCTTCAGTTTATTTTCCTTTTTTTTCTTTTTTCTATTGTATATAGGCGTGTTTCTTTATCTTTTTTCAAATTTTCTTTTTCTTTCTTCAATACTGCATCTGGGAAACCCACTTTTATGATGCTTTTGTTTTTCTGTGCACTTTTACTCTCACTTTTTGCATCGGCGTCAGGAAACTCATTCACCGACGGCTCTGAGCAACGCAGGTCTTACACACGTGAGACCCTCCTCGGCCTGCGAGGCCCCGCCCTCCTTCATGCGGAAAAGCCTGTTGTTCCTGTGGAAATACGGAGGAAAAGGAGAGGCTGCAGAGGGGGACGAAAGACGCGGAGGACATGTGTTCCCTCTGTCATCATGGGAAATGTCCGCGCGATTGCCAACAAGACGGAGGAGCTGGCGGCGCTGACCCGGCAGCAGAGGCAGTACCGGGACTGCAGCCTCATGTGTTTCTCAGAGACGTGGCTGAATGAACTCACACCGGACTCTGTGGTTTCTCTTAACGGATTTACACTCGCGTGTGCAGATCGGAGTGCAACGGAGAGCGGTAAGAAGAAAGGAGGGGGTGTGGCGGTCGATGTGAATGAACGATGGTGCCACCCGGCCAACGTGCACGTGAAGGAGCAGCTATGCACGCGGGACCTGGAACTGCTCGCGGTGAGCGCGGGGCCATATTATCTACCGAGGGAGTTTTCACACGTGATTGTGTTTTGCGTGTACATTCCGCCCTCGGCTGATGCGGCGGCCGCGTGTGAGCGTCTACACAGCGCCGTTAATCAGACACAGACTCGTCACCCCCGCGCCATGATTCTGATCAGCGGGGACTTTAACCACGCCCCTCTCTCCGCCTCTCTTCCGACGTTCACGCAATACGTGAAGTGCGCCACAAGAGACAATAAAACACTGGACTTGCTGTATGCAAATGTGAAGGACGCTTACAGCTCCTCCCCCCTCCCCCCACTGGGACGATCAGACCACAACCTGGTCTATCTGCTCCCCCATTACACACCCAGGGTGCAAAAGGAACCTGTGCAGAAGAGGACTGTGAAAGTGTGGACCGAGGAGACCAATGAGAGGCTTAGGGACTGTTTCCAGACCACAGACTGGAGCATGCTCTGTGACTCCTTTGGTGATGACATCGACGGCCTCACACATTGTGTCACTGATTACATGAACTTCTGCGTGGACAGCACTGTGCCAACACGGAGAGTACGGTGCTTCTCCAACAATCACCCGTGGGTCACCCCAGAACTTAAAGTCCTCCTGAACCAGAAAAAGAGGGCTTTCATCTCAGGGGATAGAGAGGAGCAGAAGAAGGTCCAGCGTGAGCTCCAGTGGAGGATCAGGAGGGCAAAGAAGGACTATGGGAAGAAGCTGGAGGAGAAGCTGGCTCAGAACAACGTGCGGGAGGTCTGGAGAGGACTAAAAACCATGTCTGGATTTGGGCAGGGTGTCAGAGGGACAGCTGATGGTGACCAGCGCTGGGCGGATGAACAAAACTGTTACTTCAACAGGTTTGATTCTCCCCCCTCCCCCCTTGCCCCCCTCCCCGTTCCCCCCCTCTTCACACGTCTCCAGACCAGCAGACACCTCCCCTCCCCAGGCCAACTTCACTTGACTGCTACAGCCTGACAGACACATCCCCCTCCCTCTGCAGCCCACCCCAGCCCCCCCTCTCCCTCACATCAGACCAGGTGAGGAGACAGCTGAGGCGACTAAATCAGAGGAAATCTGAAGGACCAGATGGCATCAGCCCCAGGCTGCTGAGGACCTGCGCAGACCAGCTCTGTGAGGTACTATGCTACCTGTACAACCTGAGCCTCAGCCTGGAGAAGGTTCCCGTCCTGTGGAAGACCTCCTGTGTGGTTCCGGTTCCCAAAACAGCACAAGCGAAGGAACCGGCCCACTACAGACCTGTTGCCCTGACCTCCCACCTTATGAAGACTGTTGTTCCTGTGGAAATACGGAGGAAAAAAAAGGAAAAAAAGGAAAAAAAAGGCTCCTCCTCATACACCTCCGCTCTATGGTGAGCCCCACCCTAGATCCGCTGCAGTTTGCCTACAGGCCCAACATCGGAGTAGAAGACGCCGTCAACTACCTTCTGCAGCGGGCACTCACCCACCTGGAGATCGCTGGCAGCGCTGTGAGGGTCATGTTCTTTGACTTCTCCAGCGCCTTCAACACCATCAGGCCAGCGCGCCTGCGGGGGAAGCTGGAGGACGTGGGAATGGACGGGCATCTTGCTGCCTGGATCACTGACTACCTTACTAACCGTCCACAGTACGTGCGGCTACGCGGCTGTAAGTCAAAGGTGGCAGTCTGCAGCACGGGGGCACCGCAGGGCACCGTCCTCTCACCCTTCCTTTTCAGCATTTATACCTCGGACTTTAGCTATAGCACAGACAGCTGCCACCTCCAGAAGTTTTCGGACGACTCCGCCATCGTGGGCCGTGTGTCAGAGGGGAACGAGCTGGAGTACCGGTCGGTCATCGTTGACTTCGTGGACTGGTGTGAGCGCAACCACTTGTGCTTGAACACCAGGAAGACGAAGGAGATGGTGGTCGACTTCAGGAGAAGCACTCTAACACATACACACACACACACACACACTCACTAGTGAACGTCCAGGGACAGGACATTGAGATAGTGAACAGTTTCAAATACCTGGGCGTTCACCTTAACAATAAACTGGACTGGTCCCACAACACCAACGCCCTGTACAAGAAGGGCCAGAGTCGCCTCCACCTTCTGAGGAGACTCAGGTTCTTCGGAGTATGCAGACCTCTGCTCAGGACATTTTATGACTCTGTGGTAGCCTCTGCAATCCTCTACACTGCCATCTGCTGGGCCCCGGGCAGCACAGAGCGGGACAGAAAAAGACTGAACAAGCTGGTCAGGAGGGCCAGCTCTGTCCTCGGCTGCCCACTGGACTCTGTGGAGGAGGTGAGTGAGAGGAGGATGGTAGCAAAGCTCACATCCATCATGAACAACAGCTCTCACCCACTTCACCAGACTGTAGAGAAGCTGAGTAGCTCCTTCAGTGGACGACTGAGACATCCTCAGTGCAGGAAGGAGCGCTACCGCAGGTCGTTCATTCCCACCGCTGTCAGACTGTACAACGCCACTTTGTAACTGTCTGTGAAAATACCGGTTATGTGCAAGAAAAACCCCGTGCACTTTAATCAGCCACATCTACCCCACTGACTGTGAACATCAACCCATCTACTCTGCACTCAGATACATTACACTTTAATATAGGCCAGTCTATAAAGTCGTTCCCTTTTCTTTTATTGTTTATTAATTTATACTATTTATGTATCTATTTATGTATTTACTTATATAATATATATGTATGTGTGTATGTTTGTATATGTATCTATTTTTGCACCCCCCACTGATGGTACCTCAAGAGCCTGTAACAGTGAATTTCTCCATTGTGAGATTAATAAAGCTGTATCTTATCTTATCTTATATGTGTGTGTGTGTATATATATATATATATATATATATATATATATATATATATATATATATATATATATATATATACACACACACACACAAAGAAGATAAGATAAGATACAGCTTTATTCTTATTCTTCAGCCTTATTCTTCTATAATCACCTGAAGAGAGAGGATGGTTTCACCACCCCTCGAAACAGATCTGTAGTGATAAATGGAGTTTCAATAGAAAGTCTTTGTCCTGTCCTTTTATTTTTGTATATATATATATATATATATATATATATATATATATATATATATATATATATATATATATATATATATATTCTCTTCTTCTTCTTCTTCTTTTACTTTCGGCTGCTCCCTTCAGGGGTCGCCACAGCAAATCATCCGCCTCCACCTCACCCTGTCCTCCGCATCTTCTTTTCTGACTCCAACGACCTTCATGTCTTCCTTCACCACATCCATAAATCTCTTCTTTGGTCTTCCTCGAGGCCTTCTGCCTGGTAGTTCAAACCTCAGCATCCTACTGCCAATATACTCACTATCCCTCCTCTGTACATGTCCAAACCATCTCAATCTAGCCTCTCTGACTTTGTCTCCAAAACATCTTACGTGGGCTGTCCCTCTGATATACTCATTTCTGATCCTATCCATCCTCGTTACTCCCAGAGAGAACCTCAACATTTTCATCTCCGTGACCTCCAGTTCTGCCTCCTGCATTTTCCTCAGCGCCACTGTTTCTAAGCCATACAACATTGCTGGCCTCACCACCATCTTGTACACTTTTCCCTTCATTCTTGCTGACACTCTCCTATCACACATCACACCGGACACTTTTCTCCAACCATTCCAGCCTGCCTGCACACGCTTCTTCACCTCTTTTCCACACTCTCCATTGCTCTGGATTGTTGAGCCTAAGTACTTAAAATCCTCCACCTTCGTGATCTCTGCTCCCTGTAACATCACCGTTCCTCCTGGGTCCTTCTCATTTACACACATGTATTCTGATTTTCTGAGGCTAACCTTCATTCCTCTCCTTTCCAAGGCATACCTCCACTTCTCTAGATTTTCCTGCACTTGTTCTCTGCTCTCACTACAGATCACGATGTCATCTGCAAACATCATAGTCCATGGAGATTCTTGTCTCACCTCGTCTGTCAGCCTGTCCATCACCATACCAAACAAGAAGGGGCTCAGAGCTGACCCTTGATGCAGTCCCACCTCCACCTTGAATTCGTCGGTCACACCGACAGCACATCTCACCACTGTCTTACATCTCTCATACATGTCCTGCACCACTCTAACATACTTCTCTGCCACTCCAGACTTCCTCATGCAATACCACAGTTCTTCTCTTGGCACCCTGTCATATGCTTTCTCCAGATCCACAAAGGCACAATGCAGCTCCTTCTGACCTTCTCTGTACTTCTCTATTAACATCCTCAAAGCAAACATTGCATCTGTGGTGCTCTTTCTTGGCATGAAACCAAACTGTTGTTCACAAATGCTGACCTCTGCCCTTAGTCTCGCTTCCACTATTCTTTCCCATAACTTCATCGTATGGCTCATCAACTTTATCCCTCTGTAGTTGACACAACTCTGCACGTCTCCCTTGTTCTTAAAAATGGGCACCAGCACACTTCTCCTCCATTCCTCTGGCATCCTCTCACTCTCTAAGACCTTGTTGAATGTTCTTGTCAGAAAATCTACTGCTACCTCTCCTAGACACTTCCATACCTCCACAGGTATATCATCAGGGCCAACTGCCTTTCCATTTTTCATCCTCTTCAATGCCCTTCTCACTTCACCGTTACTGATCTTTGCAACATCCTGTTCCTCCATGGTCACCTCTTCTACTCTTTTTTCTCTCTCATTTTCCTCATTCATCAGCTCTTCAAAGTACTCTTTCCATCTTCCCAGCACACTTCTGTCATCAGTCAATACATTTCCCTCTCTGTCCTTTATCAATCTAACTTGCTGCACGTCCTTCCCATCTCTATTTCTCTGCTGTGCCAACCTGTATAGATCATTTTCTCCCTCTTTACTATCCAATCTATCATACAAGTCATCATCGGCCCTCTGTTTGGCCTTAGCCACTGCTACTTTCGCCTTATGCTGTGTCTCCCTGTACTCATGTTTACTCTCTTCGGTCCTCTCAATGTCCCACTTCTTCTTAGCTAATCTCTTCCTTTGTACACACTCCTGCACTTCCTCATTCCACCACCAAGTCTCCTTATCTACTTTCCTTCCAGAGGACACACCAAGTACTCTCCTACCTGTGTCCCTGATCACATTTGCTGTGGTTGTCCAGTCATCTGGAAGCACTTCCTGGCCACCCAAAGCCTGTTTCAACTCCTCCTTGAAGACAACACGACACTCTTCCTTTTTCAGCTTCCACCACTTTGTCTTCTGCTCTGCCTTTGCCTTTTTCACCTTTCTCACCATCAGAGTCATCCTGCACACCACCATCCTATGCTGTTTGGCAACACTCTCACCCACTATGACTTTGCAGTCACTGACTTCCTTCAAATTACATCGCCTACACAACATGTAGTCTACCTGTGTGCTCCTACCTCCGCTTTTATAAGTCACCCTATGCTCCTGTTTCTTCTGGAAGAAAGTATTCACCACAGCCATTTCCATCCTTTTTGCAAAATCTATCAACATCTGTCCTTCTGCGTTTCTGTCCTGGATACCAAAATTGCCCATCACTTCCTCGTCCCCTCTGTTGCCTGCACCAACATGTCCATTGAAGTCTGCACCAATGACCACTCTTTCACCTCTGGCGGTACTCTGCATCACTTCATCTAAGTCACTCCAGAATCTCTCCTTCTCTTCTAGCTCACATCCTGCCTGTGGGGCATAAGCACTAACAACATTGAGCATTACACCTTCAATTTCTAACTTGAGACTCCACACTCTGTCTGACACTCTTTTCACTTTTAGAACATTCCTGACAAACTCCTCCTTCAAGATGACTCCTACTCCATTTCTCTTCCCATCCACACCGTGATAAAATAGCTTAAATCCTGCTCCTAAGCTTTTAGCTTTGCTACCTTTCCACCTGGTCTCCTGAACACACAGTATGTCCACCTTCCTCCTCTGCATCATGTCAGCGAGCTCTCTACCTTTTCTTTGCATAGTTCCAACATTCAAAGTCCCCACTCTCAGTCCTAGACTCATGCCTTTCCTTTTCTCTCTCTGCCTACGGACACGCCTCCCACCTCTCCTTCTTCGATGTCTTCGACCAACAGTAGTCCAATTTCCATCAGCACCCTGTTGATTGACAGCACTGATGGCGGTCTTTGTTAACCCGGGCCTCAACCAATCCGGTATGTCATTCTTTCTTGTGATTCGCATTTGTTTTACAACTACAATTTTACAATTTGTTCTGACAACGACAGCAAATGTGATCAGGGAGACAGGTAGGAGAATACTTGGTGTGTCATCTGGAAGGAAAGTAGATAAGGAGACTTGGTGGTGGAATGAGGAAGTGCAGGAGTGTGTACAAAGGAAGAGATTAGCTAAGAAGAAGTGGGACATTGAGAAAACCGAAGAGAGTAAACAGGAGTACAGGGAGACACAGCGTAAGGCAAAGGTAGCAGTGTCAAAGGCCAAACAGAGCGCATTTGATGACTTGTATGCTCGGTTGGAAAGTAAGGAGGGAGAAAATGATTTCTACAGGTTGGCACAGCAGAGAAATAGAGATGGGAAGGACCGTGCAGCAAGTTAGATTGATAAAGGACAGAGAGGGAAATGTATTGACTGATGACAGAAGTGTGCTGGGAAGATGGAAAGAGTACTTTGAAGAGCTGATGAATGAAGAAAATGAGAGAGAAAAAAGTAGAAGAGATGACTGTTGAGGACCAGGAAGTAGCAAAGATTAGTAAGGGTGAAGTGAGGAGGGCATTGAAGAGGATGAAAAATGGAAAGGCAGTTGGTCCTGATGACATACCGGTGGAGGTATGGAAGTGTCTAGGAGAGGTATCAGTAGATTTTCTGACAAGAACATTTAACAAGGTCTTAGAGAGTGAGAGGATGCCAGAGGAATGGAGGAGAAGTGTGCTGGTGCCCATTTTTAAGAACAAGGGAGACGTGCAGAGTTGTGGCAACTACAGAGGGATAAAGTTGATGAGCCATACGATGAAGTTATGGGAAAGAATAGTGGAAGCTAGACTAAGGGCAGAGGTCAGCATTTGTGAACAACAGTTTGGTTTCATGCCAAGAAAGAGCACCACAGATGCAGTGTTTGCCTTGAGAATGTTAATGGAGAAGTACAGAGAAGGTCAGACGGAGCTGCATTGTGCCTTTGTGGATCTGGAGAAAGCATATGACAGGGTGCCGAGAGAAGAACTGTGGTATTGCATGAAGAAGTCTGGAGTGGCAGAGAAGTATGTTAAAGTGGTGCAGGACATGTATGAGAGATGTAAGACAGTGGTGAGGTGTGCTGTCGGTGTGACAGAAGAGTTCAAGGTGAAGGTGGGACTGCATCAAGGATCAGCTCTCAGCCCCTTCTTGTTTGCTATGGTGATGGACATGCTGACAGACGAGGTTAGACAAGATTCCCCATGGACTATGATGTTTGCAGATGACATTGTGATCTGTAGTGAGAGCAGAGAACAAGTGCAGGAAAATCTAGAGAGGTGGAGGTATGCCCTGGAAAGGACGGAAATGAAGATTAGCCTCAGTAAGACAGAATACATGTGCATGAATGACAAGGACCAAAGAGGAACGGTGAGATTACAGGGAGCAGAGATAAGAAAGGTGGAGGATTTTAAGTACTTAGGCTCAACAATCCAGAGCAATGGAGAGTGTGGAAAAGAAGTGAAGAAGGGTGTGCAGGCAGGTTGGAATGGTTGGAGAAAAGTGTCCGGTGTGATGTGTGATAGGAGGGTATCGGCAAGAATGAAAGGAAAGGTGTAGAAGACGGTGTTGAGGCCAACGATGTTGTATGGTTTAGAAACAGTGGCCCTGGGGAAAAGACAGGAGGCAGAGATGGAGGTAGCAGAGATGAAAATGTTGAGGTTCTCTTTGGGAGTAAAGAGGATGGATAGGATCAGGAATGAGTACATCAGAGGGACAGCACATGTAAGATGTTTTGGAGACAAAGTCAGAGAGGCTAGATTGAGATGGTTTGGACAAGTACAGAGGAGGGATAGTGAGTATATTGGTAATAGGATGCTGAGGCTGGAACTACCAGGCAAAAGGCCTAGAGGAAGACCAAAGAGACGATTCATGGATGTGGTAAAGGAGGACATGAAGGTCGTTGGTGTAAGAGAAGAAGATGCAAAGGATAGGGTGAGATGGAGGCAGATGATTCGCTGTGGCGACCCCTGAAGGGAAAAGCCGAAAGGAAAAGAAGAAGATTTGGCATTTGTTTTACGCCGGATGCCCTGCCTGACGCACCGGCGTGAGGGAGAGACACTGGTTTGTGCCCCCCTACGGCTGCATTCGGGGAAGTGAAAGACTCTGAGCTGTAATTGTCGTTTACAACTGCAGGCGGAGTGAGAAGTCAAAACTGTAATTATTGTTTATCACCACGAGGGGGCGGAGAGACTCCGAGGTTTAATTGTAGTTTTTTACCAGCAGGACGCGGAAGAGACTCTGAATTGTAATTGTAGTTTATTTCCAGTAAGCAGAGTGAGAGACTCGAAGATGTAATGCTCGTTTCCACCTGTAGGAGGATTGAGAGACTCTGAATTGTAATTGAGGTTTATAACCAGCTGGAGAGACTCCAGACTGAGACTCCAGCAGGCGGGGTGAGGGATTCTGAGCTGTAATTGTAGTTTACCACCAGCTGGGGGCGTGAGAGACTTTCAGATGGCACTTGTGGTAATCGTGAAGATATTGGTTTAATGATAAATTCAGGACAGCAGCCGCAGGTTTCCTTTGCAAAAGTGAAAAACCCAAGAATAACAACTGTGGGTAGAAAGAAACAAACAAGTAAATCATTAGATAAGTCAGAGAAATAAAATAACATTTAATGTTTTAGCCGAATTCATTTAATCAGAGAATGCAGTTAATCAGAGAGTAAGAAGGTCCCGGGTTGGAATCCTGAGGTCGTCATGGGCTTGTGCAGGTTTCCTCAGGGTAGTCCAGGTTCATCCCAAGGTCTAAAGACATGCACATTCAGAACATCGGCGGTTTCAGATGGTCTCGAGTTGTGAGTGTGAATGATTTTGTGGATGTGATGGACTGGGGAGTGGTTTGTACCCGGCCTTCACCCAGAGCCTGCTGAGACAGGTTCTGCCAAAAGATTCAAAATGTTTCAGCAAATGAGTCAGTGCAAATTTTAATTCAACAGGATTAAATCATTTAAAAGCAGGTGAGTAAACAAGTTTAATAAATTAATAAAAACATGTTTAAATTAATAAATATGTTGAAATATTAGTGCCAAAATAAAGCCAGATGATTATTTATACTTTACTGTAAAATGCAAAAGTAATGCAGTCGGCTTATGACATTTTTTCTTGAGCAGATTATGCGATGTGTATGGGATGCTATCGGATGCTAATTGTTATTACTGGTTGTTTTATGAGTATTATAAATAGATTTTTTTTTTGACAGACAGACAGACGTTTATTCAGTACTAAGGCCATAGGCCCATTATACTGAAAACACTGTGCGCTTTTCATTACATAGACTCGTGTATGAGAGAAAAAAAAAGAAGAGGAAAAAAAAAGTTAATTGTACATATACATATCAACATAATTGATCATTTTTGTCAATTATTTGCTGTACTTTATACAAGTATGTGCATATCCTTTTTAACATGCTGTAATTCTGAACTGATATCAAATTTACAAATGTAAATTCATAATTATTTATAGATAAACCCAAAAGCCTAAAGCGCAATTGATTATACCGTTCACAAAACAGTAATACATGTTCTTCATTCTCAATATAACTTTTCCCATTTTCAAAACAATACATACATAACCTATTCTCATATCATGTCCTGTTGTTTCTTCCTTTATTAACAGCAATTCTAAAATTACTGCATCTAAATCCAGCTAATACGATCTTAAAATGTACTGGTGAAGGTGATATAAGATATGTTTCTACATGCAAAATTGGTTTAAACTGCTTGTATGAGAATGTGTCTGGCAGACTCTCTAGTTGTAAATGCCATTCCTGTTTAAAGTTATCTATCAATCTTTGCCTAAAAGAGCAAATAAACATTTCCACATCACCCACTTCCTGAGATACCCATACAAAACCAAATCCATATTTGAAAAGAATATTCTTAATGTGACCAGCCCAAGTTATTCTTCCTCTCTCATCTAATGATAGAAGCATCTTATAACACTGAAAAGGCAAACGAGATCCGTCCATACATAATAATTTACACCAATATCTTACAGCTCTTGCCATATAGCATAATTGAAGAGATACCCGACCACATTCACCTAGAACCATTTAATAAAACTTTAATATTATTAATTTATTATTAATATTATTATTAATTTAATTAACCTTTAATATTCTTTTGCACATCTTAATTTGTACATTTTCAATTATTTTGCAGAAAGAATTGCCCCATATTTCTGAACCAAAACACAAGATTGGCTCAACAATAGTTTTAAATACTTTAAATAAATCATTACATGGTAAGAAACCAAATTTATTCTGAGATCTATTAATAACCTTCATAGCTTTAGTGCCTTGAGCTGCTAAACCACTTTGAGCTTGAGACCAACTTAATTTAGGTGAGAACACAATACCTAGGTATCTGTAAATAGATATAACTTCGATATTTTTACCATTAAAATTCCACTTCTCATAATTCCTCAACGGTCCACCATTTCTGAAGACCATCACCTTTGTCTTATTCAAATTTACTTTCATACCAGTTAAATCACAGAACACCTCAAATGCATTAATTTTCCTTTGTAATTGTAAAGCAGGATCAGCAACTAACGAAACATCATCAGCAAACATAACAGCAAATATATCTTTAAAATCACTGGATACAAAGACACCTTATCACCAATATCTTCCATAAGATCAACAAGCTTATTAATAATAGTCATAAACAATTGTGGACTAAGTATACATCCCTGACGGGTACCAGCATTACAAGCAAAGTACTGAGTCAACCCATTTTCACCCCGGACACATGAAAATAGATTTGTATACATGGAACTGAGTATGTTAAGAAATTTACCTCTTATCCCAATATTCCGGAGACTACTTAGTAGGTAGGTTGATGAATTAGATTTCGGAGATGAAGGGCGTGGCAAGAGAGAGAGCTGTGAAGCAGAGGTGTCTTCCAGGCTCCTGCTATGGGGATATCTTTACAGCAATATAGAGGCAAAATAGGATGTTTTATGCAACCAGATAAGTGTAAAAGAAGTAGAAAATGTCTGTATGTCAGTGCTGTCAGTGTTAAAAAGTGCTTAAAACTATTAATTTTCTTTAGCACTTTGCTTGTTGCATGTGGCGACGTGGAGGTAAATCCCGGACCTCCTAAGCAAGCGAAGTGCTCGTCTACCAGAAACCAGAGTACAGTACGCTTCAACAAACAGAGGCTGGTGCAATTGAAGTTTTCATTCAAGACACGAAAACTTCTGACATGCTGCATTTTAACGGACATAAAATCCGAATTGTCGTCATTTAACAAGTCTAGAAGACAAGGTAATAAATATGGCGACAGACTTCAGTCGAAAAATACAAACCTACCAGAGGAGAACACACAGCTGAGACGAACCGTGAACAGCATGGCTGAGAAACTAGAAGATATGGAGTGCAGAGATCGCAGAGACAACCTGATCTTCCACGGTGTAAATGGAGAAAAGGGTGAAAGTTGGGAGAAGTCGGAGGAGGTAGTGCGTGAATTCCTGAAACAAACATTGCGCCTCGATAACGTGGATGACGTAGTCATAGTAAGAGCACATCGATTAAACCTGGGAAAGAAAGGCTCTCCTATCATAGCGAAATTCCAGCTGTCCAAGATAAAAGCAATGTGTTCATTAAAGCGAGAAAAAGTCTCGACAGGGACTCTGGATCGTGGATGACGGAGGACTTTCCATTGAAGATCCGCGAAGATCGGCGAGCACGATCGCCTTTGTTCAGTGAAGCCTTAAAAGCAGGAAAAAAACCTAAAATGCGTTTGAACAAGTTGATCATGGATGGGGAAGTCTTTATGTATGATAGAGAAACTGACAAAGTTGTGAACGTTACCCGTAGAAATAAATCGGCTTCTGATCCCCCGCTGTCTGATAGTGCCTCATGGGCCCTCTTGATTGGACCCGGAAGTAAACCTAGTGTGCCAGGAGAGGCTCCTCCAATCATGAACCCCAGGGAAAACAACACCGTCAGCAGTTGATGTGGTGGCCAAGGCCCCTCACAGATCAGTATTCTTTCATGGAATATTGAAGGACTTCGTAAATATGACTCTCCATCCTCACAGGTAAAAGCATTCTGCAGTCAATATGATGTTATCGCCTTCTGTGAATCTTTTGCAAGAGGCAAGGACGACTTTGAAAACGTTTTGCCCGGTTTTCGATCATTTACTTGTTTCAGAGAGAAAACCAAACGCTTTGGAAGACATCGTGGTGGAGTGTCAGTATTCATTAGAAATTCATGGATTGATGCTGATCTTGGGTGTAGATTGGATCTAAATTTTGAAGACACTGTTGTTGTGCTCTTGAAAACCACCATGTTACAGTGGGCTTGAGATGTAATTTTAATATTTGCTTACACATCTCCTGAAAACTCCGATAATATTTATGAAAATAGTAAACACGAAGGGATTTCTACACTCGCGGACTACCTGTCTAGTATCAGTTGTGATTATCCAGGAAACTGGTTGTTACTTGCTGGTGATTTAAATGCAGCCATGAGGCAGGGGGAAAACACCTTTTCGATGTTGATCGATTTTGCAAAAAGGATGGAAATGGCTGTAGTGAATACTTTCTTCCAGAAGAGACAGGAGCATAGGGTGACTTATGAAAGCGGAGGTAGGAGCACACAGGTAGACTACATCTTGTGTAGGCAATGTAATTTGAAGGAAGTCAGTGACTGCAAAGTAGTAGTGAGTGAGAGTGTTGCCAAACAGCATAGGATGGTGGTGTGCAGGATGACTCTGATGGTGAGAAAGGTGAAAAAGGCAAAGGCAGAGCAGAAGACAAAGTGGTGGAAGCTGAAAAAGGAAGAGTGTTGTGTTGTCTTCAAGGAGGAGTTGAAACAGGCTTTGAGTGGTCAGGAAGTGCTTCCAGATGACTGGACAACCACAGCCAATGTGATCAGGGAGACCGGTAGGAGAGTACTTGGCGTGTCCTCTGGAAGGAAAGTAGATAAGGAAACTTGGTGGTGGAATGAGGAAGTGCACAAGTGTGTACAAAAGAAGAGGTTAGCTAAGAAGAAGTGGGACATAGAGAGGACCGAACACGAGTGTAAACAGGAGTACAGGGAGACACAGCATTAGGCGAAGGTAGCGGTGTCAAAGGCCAAACAGAGGGCGTATGATGACTTGTATGATAGGTTGGACAGTAAGGAGGGAGAAAATGATTTATACAGGTTAGCACAGCAGAGAAATAGAGATGGGAAAGACGTGCAGCAAGTTCGAGTGATAAAGGACAGAGAGAGTATTGACTGGTGACAGAAGTGTGCTGGGAAGATGGAAAGAGTACTTTGAAGAGCTGATGAATGAGGAAAATGAGAGCGAAAAAAGAGTAGAAGGGGTGACCGTTGAGGACCAGGAAGTAGCAAAGATTAGTAAGGGAGAAGTGAGGAGGGCATTGAAGAGGATGAAGAGTGGAAAGGCAGTTGGCCCTGATGACATACCAGTTGAGGTATGGAAGTGTCTAGGGGAGGTAGCAGTAGATTTTCTGACAAGAATATTCAACAAGGTCTTAGAAAGTGAGCAGATGCCAGAGGAATGGAGGAGAAGTGTGCTTGTGCCCATTTTTAAGAACAAGGGAGATGTACAGAGTTGTGGCAACTACAGAGGGATAAAGTTGATGAGCCATACAATGAAGCTATGGGAAAGAATAGTGGAAGCTAGACTAACTGCAGAGGTCAGCATTTGTGAACAACACTTTGGTTTCATGCCAAGAAAGAGCACCACAGATGCAGTGTTTGCTTTGAGGATGTTAATAGAGAAGTACAGAGAAGGTCAGAAGGAGCTACATTGTGCCTTTGTGGATCTGGAGAAAGCATATGACAGGGTGCCGAGAGAAGAACTGTGGTATTGTATGAGGAAATCTGGAGTGGCAGAGAAGTATGTTAGAGTGGTGCAGGACATGTATGAGAGATGTAAGACAGTGGTGAGGTATGCTGTCGGTGTGACAGAAGAGTTCAAGGTGGAGGTGGGACTGCATCAAGGGTCAGCTCTCAGCCCCTTCTTGTTTGCTATGGTGATGGACAGGCTGACAGACGAGGTTAGACAATAATCTCCATGGACTATGATGTTTGCAGATGACATCGTGATCTGTAGTGAGAGCAGAGAACAAGTGGAGGAAAATCTAGAGAGGTGGAGGTATGCCCTGGAAAGGAGGGGAATGAAGGTTAGTCTCAGTAAGACAGAATACATGTGTGTGAACGACAAGGACCCAAGAAGAACGGTGAGGTCACAGGGGGCAGAGATAAAGAAGGTGGAGAATTTTAAGTACTTAGGCGCAACAATCCAGAGCAATGGAGAGTGTGGAAAAGAGGTGAAGAAGCGTGTGCAGGCAGGTTGGAATGGATGGAGAAAAGTGTCCGGTGTCATGTGTGATAGGAGAGTATCGGCAAGAATGAAGGGAAAAGTGTACAAGACGGTGGTGAGGCCAGCGATGTTGTATGGTTTAGAAACAGTGGCCCTGGGGAAAAGACAGGAGTTAGAGTTGGAGATAGCAGAGATGAAAATGTTGAGGTTCTCTTTGGGAGTAACAAGGATGGATAGGATCAGAAATGAGTACATCAGAGGGACAGCACATGCTAGATGTTTTGGAAACAAAGTCAGAGAGGCTAGATTGAGATGGTTTGGACATGTACAGAGGCGGAATAGTGAGTATATTGGTAGTAGGATGCTGAGGTTGGAACTACCAGGCAGAAGGCCTAGAGGAAGACCAAAGAGAAGATTTATGGATGTGGTGAAGGCGGACATGAAGGTCGTTGGAGTAAGAGTAGAAGATGCAGAGGATAGGGTGAGTTGGAGGCAGATCATTTGCTGTGGCGACCCCTGAAGGGAACAACCGAAAGAAAAAGAAGAAGAAGAAGACTTGCTGGTGATTTAAATGCACGGACAGCAACACTTTTAGATTATATACCAAATGATAATATAGATTTTGTTGACAAAGATATTGATGATTATCCCATTGATAACTTTGAATTGACCAGAAACAACAAAGACATCGCACTGAATAATTTTGGAAAACAGTTAGTGGAAATGTGTAAAACATTTGGAATACATATTCTTCATGGTAGATGATCAATGACCAACAAGGTGAATTTACATGTGTTCCATCAAATGGAGCCAGTCCAGTGGATTACATGATATCTTCATCACAATTGTATGATAATGTTATAGATTTCAAAGTGTGTACAAATGATGGGTCAACCCATCTCCCTTTGGCGTGTACACTTCAATTCAATAATGTTACAGATGGACAAACAAGTGCCAAAGGTAGTCAGCGTTGGCCAGTGGAATATCAGACTGATGATCATGAAGAAGATTTTGCCAGTCCATGGACAAAATAAGTCTGGTCTGGAAAGATGAGTATAGTGATGAGTTTCTCGAAAAATTGAACAGTTTGTTTACACAGTGTGAGGATCATTTACTGCATATGTTGGATATAGACATTAACTGAGTCAGATCAGA
>CM045749.1:3774167-3796667 GCA_024760905.1 Plotosus lineatus
GGCGTGATGTTCAATGTTGTTAGTGCTTATGCCCCACAGGCAGGATGTAAGACAGAAGAGAAGGAGAGATTCTGGAGTGAGTTAGATGAAGTGATGCAGAGTACCCCCAGAGGTGAAAGAGTGGTCATTGGTGCAGACTTCAGTGGACATGTTGCTGCAGGCAACAGAGGGGATGAGGAAGTGATGGGCAGGTTTGGTATTCAGGACAGGAAGACGGAAAGACAGATATTGATAGATTTTGCAAAAAGGATGGAAATGGCTGTGGTGAATACTTTCTTCCAGAAGAGACAGGAGCATAGGGTGACTTATAAAAACGGAGGTAGGAGCACACAGGTAGACTACATCTTGTGTGGATGATGTAATTTGAAGGAAGTCAGTAACTGCAAAGTAGCAGTGGGTGAGAGTGTTACCAAACAGCATAGGATGGTGGTGGGCAGGATGACGTTGATGGTGAGGAAGATGAAGAAGGCAAAAGCAGAGCAAAATACAAAGTGAAAAAGGAAGAGTGTCGTATTGTCTTCAAAGAGGAGTTGAACCGAAACAGGCTTTGGGTGGTCAGGAAGTGCTTCCAGTTGACTGGACAACCACAGCAAATGGGATCAGGGAGACCGGTAGGAGAGTACTCGGTGTGTCCTCTGGAAGGAAAGTAGACAAGGTGACTTGGTGGTGGAATGAGGAAGTGCAGGAGTGTGTTCAAAGGAAGAGGTTAGCTAAGAAGAAGTGGGACATTGAGAGGACTGAAGAGAGTAAACAGTACAGGGATACACAGCATAAGGTGAACGCAGTGGTGTCAAAAGCCAAACAGAGGGCGTATGATGACTTGTATGCTAGGTTGGACGGTAAGGAGGAAGAAAATGATTTATATAGGTTGACACAGCAGAGAAATAGAAATGGGAAAGCCGTGCAGCAAGTTAGAGTGATATAGTGGAAGCTAGCCATTAGGCAGAGGTCAGCATTTGTGAACAACAGTTTGGTTTCATACCCAGAAAGAGCACCACAGGTGCAGTGTTTGCTTTGAGGATGTTAATAGAGAAGTACAGAGAAGGTTAGAGGGAGCTGCATTGTGCCTTTGTGGATCTGGAGAAAGCATATGATAGGGTGCTGAGAGAGGAACTGTGGTATTGCATGAGGAACTCTGAAGTGGCAGAGAAGTATGTTAGAGTGGTGCAGGACATATATGAGAGATGTAAGACAGTGGTGAGGTGTGCTGTAAGTGTGTCAGTGTGACAGAATCGTTCAAGGTGGAGTTGGGACTACATCAAGGATCAGCTCTGAGCCCCTTCTTGTTTGCTATGGTGATGGACAGGCTGACAGACGAGGTTAGACAAGAATCTTCATGGACTATGATGTTTACAAATGACATTGTGATCTGTAATGAGAGCAGAGAGCAAGTTCAGGAAAATCTAGAGAGGCGGATGTATGCTCTGGAAAGGAGAGGAATTGAAGGTTAGCCTCAGTAAGACAGAAAACATGTGTAAACGACAAGGACCCAAGATTAATGGTGAGGTTACAGGGAGCAGAGATAAGGAAGGTGGAGGATTTTAAGTACTTAGGCTCAACAGTCAGTGATAATTTTACAATTCATACTCTGCAAGTCCATGGGACTCCCTTGTCAAAAAAGTGTGAGTCCCATGATGCATACAATATGTCGTGAAACATAATCTGAAAAAATTCTTTATCAAAACTGAAAGTGCATATGACAACAATAACCATAATTTACATTTAACGCCTTTATTTCACAATTGACAAAGTGTACTCCATGCATGTTGACAGTTGTATGTATTAAATTGAAAAATAAATATATGAAAAGTTCATAGATACACATATAAAATATAAAGGTAAGTTAATCTTTGAGTTCATACAGTCTCCTCTGTTTGGTTTCCTTCCAAACATTCGGTGCTTTTTCAAAATCTACACTTGCTGCCAACTGCACAGTCATAAGTTTGTGTTGTGTTTGGACTTGCAGCCTGTTTCTTTTTTTTGTGAGGATTTTGTTTTGTGTTGAGAATCTCCTCTCACATCCTGCTGTGTGCACTGCTGATGTCAAGGCAAGTTGTGCTAATCTGATCAGATTTGGAAACTCTGCCTTATGATACTGGTTGATCAGGCCCCATAGATGGCTCAGCTTGTCTCTTGGGTATCTTTCTGCAAGAACCACCTTCTTCAATAGTCTCCACTCTTTCTTTGTTGCTGCTGGTGAGATGATTGCTTCAGATGTCTTTGACTTACTGCTGTCATCATCCTCCACCCATGATGAAGTCTTTGAAGAGCCAAAATGTGTGCACAGCATTTCAATTTCATCTTTGCCATACTCTTCAACATCTTTGGTTTGGAAGAAAGACAGTGGTCTCATCCCCAGAACAGAGAAGGCATGGAGGATACTATTTTGAGGGAAGCGCTTTTTAATGTTTCCAATCACTTCGTCAATAAAGTCATTGATGGTTTTGTTCAGTGTGAATGGTGATTTGGAGAGATTGTGATATTCTTTGAACACACAATCCACCATATCTTCTTTCAGCTTCATTAGGTGTGGACTTTCCATCTCCTTGATTTGTTCCAGGTCACTGATGCACTGTTCCAGTTTCACCCCAACTAGCGCTACATCTATGTTCTCTGTCTGGAAAAACTGAGAAAGAGCAGTAATGGGTGCCATAGCATCCATCATAACATAAGTCAGTGCAACAAATTTCTCTGTTGCAATTTTTCTTCTAAGTCCTTCAGCCTTTGGATCCTTTGTGTAGTCAATATCCCTGAAATAAATCAGCAAACTCTCAAGAGTCCTATAGACTGATGTGAGAGCATTAAAGTAGCTCAACCATCTAACAGAATGTACTTCCTTGATCTTGAGCACAGGATCATCAATGATCATTTGGATGACCTGCAAGGATGATTGTCTGTTACTGCTTCCTTTGAAATAGTAGAAGAGATCTGGCAGTGTTTCGTGGTGTTTCTTAATGCCGGGATATTTTCAGCAGCTTGAGAGGTGCAGAGAGCAATTTTATGTGCGATGCAGTGTACGTTGATCATGTGGGGGCTATCTCTCTTCAGGATTGCAGCAACGCCATTTTTGTGGCCAGTCATGACTGATGCACCATCGCTCCCAACCTTATCCATTGGAACATTTCTTGCCTCAAGTTCTTTCTTTATGGATGTGGCAATTCTTTTTCCAGTTGAATCTGTACATCCCACATTTGAGATGTAGTGAGTGGAAGGTTGCATGGCATCGTCGAGGATTTGTGCATACAGAACGAGACGTTTGGTATTTGATGAGTCTGTAGATTCATCTGCTAGAATAGTCATCACAGGGGAATTTTGTAATAGCATTTGTTTTTCATTCTCGATTACTTTAGCTATGCTATCCAACAAATCATGGGCAGTGAAATAAGAGTCGTAGTTCAGTTTGTATTTCTTCAAAATATCCAGGTCAGAAACACCAAGTTCATGCATTAAGTGAATCATGCTGCTGAATTTACTGAATGGCAAATCCTCCACAGACATCCAGTGAATAATTTTTAACAACGCAGTAATGACTTTATCTTTCATTTCCGACGCCTTGTACTCGATTTTTCTCTTGTTATTGCGTAATGTAGGAATTTCCAACGCGGGTTTATGTCCTGGGATCTGCACGTGTCTATCCAGGGTGCTTTTTTGGAAATTTGTGCATTTTGCTGCTTGAATCATACCATTAACTTGTTTGTTGTCCGTGCATGCCGAACAATACATAAAATCTCCTTCCTCGTCGTATCGCAACCACGCGAACAATCCCAGCCAATGCTTCTGAAATGTCCGAACTTTACTACGTTTCACTTCAGGTTCGTCCGTTTTATCCGAAGCCTTTCGCTTGTTATTTATACTGCTTTTGACAGAGAAAAAACTATCCAGGTTTTGTTGCTTTTTCTGAGACATAACTTTGGAATATTCGGCCTTATTATACTTATTAAATTTAATACTTTTTTTATACTTATTTAATTAATACTTATTAAATCGTCTGCTTACCACGAGGTGAAGGTCGCTCTCGTCTCGCGAGAAAAATTTCGTCTGCTATCAGCCGGTCTCGTCACGCGAGGTTAAGTCGCGAGATCAAAACAAAGATGGCGACGATTGTCAAGCGCAGCGAACGACGATGTTTATGTTATTAATAATTTGTCTGCCGTGTAATTTTTTTTGCCATCGGGAGAAAATTGCTTGCGTCCCAAAAACGCACATTGTTTGAAACTGTGCGTCTGGAGGAAAAATCGTGCGTCTAGGACGCCGGACGCAAAGGTAACGAGATGACTGACAGTCCAGAGCAATGTCGAATGTGGAAAACAGGTGAGGAAGCATGTGCAGGCAGGTTGGAATGGTTGGAGAAAAGTGTACAAGATGGTAATGAGGCCAGCGATGTTGTTTGGTTTAGAAACAGTGTAGCTGAGGAAAAGACAGGAGGCAGAGCTGTAGATAGCGGAGATGAAAATGTTGAGGTTCTCTTTTGGAGTAACGATGATGGATAGGATCAGGAATGAGCACATCAGAGGGACAGCACATGTAAGACGTTTTGGAGACAAAGTCAGAGAGGCCAGATTGAGATGGTTTGGACATGTACAGAGGAGGGATAGTGAGTATATTGGTAGTAGGATGCTGAGGTTGGAACTACCAGGCAGAAGGCCTAGAGGAAGACCAAAGAGGAGATTTATGGATGCGGTGAAGGCGGACATGAAGGTAGGTGTGTAAGAGAAGATTCAGAGGATAGGGTGAGATGGAGGCAGATGATTTGCTATGGTGACCCCTGAAGGGAGCAGCCGAAAGGAGAAGAAGGAGAAGATAAAGTGATTTGTGTCTACTGAGAGTAGTAATTGTGGAAATCAGTAGGAGTAAATATCTTTTCACCCAAAGCCAGTGGAAGGTGATAGAAATAGCACACACACACACACACACACACACACACACACACACACACACACACACACACACACACACACAGGAAGCACGCATACCTGCAGTTGAGAAGAATAGAGGACAGTTCCACAACAGAAAGCAAAACATACATAGAAGGAGTAAGAGGCCAAGAAAATAACTGTAAAAACCATAATTATTTGAACAAGTAAAACTGGGAGTCGGAAGAAGTGAGGGAATAGAAAGGCAGAGGGGTGGACAGCTCTCTGGAAAACCCAGAGTACAAAATTGATGTGATTATTTTTGTAAAATTGTAAGCTGTGGCCTGATGAACTGATGACTGAAAATACTGTGAATAACACTGTATATAATCCTTCCACAGAGAAAAGAGAGGCCCAAGTGAAAATGGTGAAAAAGTAAATTGCCATGAAGCAGCAAACCAACAGGGGCAAGCGTTCACTATTCCAGCTAAACCCGAAAAGGAATAAGGAAAGTAAGAGAAAAGGATAAATAAAACATACCACATTAACAAAGGATAAATAAGAAAATAAAATGTTATTTAACAGTCGTGGTCATGGTATGTCATGAGCAGGGAGGAACATCCCACCACCCCCGTGGGGTTGATAATAGTAAAACATAAAGAAGCAAAAAAGGAAATTAAAAAGTGTATGAAGAAATGGAACGACCAGACAAGGGGAGAGTTGCAGTGGCTGATAACAGGGACATTCAATAAAAAAAGTGTAAAAGAATAAAGGAAAGGTTAGAAAGTTGGGGAGAAGTTGAAAAGGCAGAAAGAGAGAGATAGTGGGATGGTTTCAGGAAGAAGGGAAGAGACAGAGACGGCTTAAAGAAGAGAGCGAAAAGAGTAAGGCCACTGCCCCACCAGCAGAGGAACTGGAGGAGCGGGAGAAACCACCCCATACAGAGAACTTGCAGTCATATGCCTAGTTGGGATCTAGCCCACCCTTCAGGCCCGGAAGATGATAAGAGGCCGATTTCTGGTAGAAGTGAGACACAGGCGGTACGAACCTTAGCCCCATAAACGGAAATAAGGGGGGGGCAGAGGAAACTCCAGAATGGCAGTACGAAGCAGGGACTGAGGGCTACAGAGGGATACAAGCTGACCTAATAAATAACTATGGAAAAGGAGAGCATTGTCGACAAACATGGGTGTGCATGAGTACTCCAGGACCTAGTGAAAGAAGGCGTGAAGAGACGGCCGAATCAGACTAAGAAAGCCAAAAAAGTGGCACAAGAGGATGAGAAAGAGAGCAATCAAGGGGGGCCAAGTCGATGGAAGCGTCAAGGTACGCTAAATGGAGGAGGTGAAGGAAGCATCATAGAAGAGGAAGAGGGAGATGAGTACCACATAACCGGACAAGTAAAGATGATACCAGTAACCCGAACAAAGGTCAAGAATGTCCTCCAAGAGCTGGATAAGAAGACAGAAGAAATGGGAGAAGATACGAGGGCAGCCTCATGGCAATTACAAAGCACCTGGGCCAAATAACTCAGAGTACGGACAGGTGACTGATGCAGGCACAACAACGAATGACTGAGCTGGAACTCCAAACGAGTTATGGGGAAAACCACCAAAGAATACTAGTTGATACCATGATGGAGCAAAACTACTCGCAAGCAGGCATGGTGACGCGAACTGTTGAGACGTGACGCATGAAAGAGAAAGATGCAGATGCAGGAGGACATGCAATGGAAGACAGACCAGGCCAACCAGACAAATAAAGGAATTGTAAACAGCAGGCCTAGAAGACGAACCCCTGGCCCCACGGAAAAAAGATCCACTACCCAGGTGCTATGTCCTATGGTCAGATAAAAAAACTGGAACCGACCTCAAACAAAGGCACCACTGATGAAGACGATGAGGAGGAGTCTTCCCAGTTCCCAGTACCCAGTAATAGTGAAGGGTAATGCAGTAACCTACGTTCCCTGGTCGTTCATGGACCTGATGGGACTCTTTGGCAGACTGCTCAATGTTTGTGAGGGAGAAAACAAATGGATCTCCCAGGTTGAAAAGAAAACAATGGGGCAAGTGCTGGCGAGAGGAGACATGAATGCCATATGGGCCCAGACAATGGGAAAAGCAAAAAATGATTGAGGTGTTTGAGGGGGGCTGGCCACAAGCTGCTCTCCATGGGTGCTGGGAGTGATGACGCTCCATTTGGACGGTACCGCAACAAACTCTGGGAAGCTCTGAGGAGGATGTATCCAACCCTTGCAGATCCTGGCAGACTGGAAAGGATAACCATGGAAAAGAATAAAAGCACAGCCGAGTTTGTACTGAGACTGCAAAAAGCCAGGTACTAGGAGATGGGAGAAGCCTGGAACAAGAACCCCACCAGCCGGACCATGTTCCGAATGACTGTAAAGAACTTCCAACTGAAGGGCAGGAACAGCTGCGAATGGTAGTAGGCCTGGACACAATGCCATGGCCCACCTTCGAGGTACATTTCAAGCACTATGTGGGCATACAGAGACAATGAGAAAAAGATGCAAAGAAAGCAGCAGAGAACTTACTCACCCAACTTCATAAGGCACAGGTGGGAGAATTGGCAAGAAGCAAACAAGAGAACATGGAAAAGAAAAAAGAGGAAACAGCAGCTAAGCAAGCAGCAGTGCTGATGGCCTGTTCAACGAAAGCTGTCCCAGCACCACAACCAGCACATTTAGTGCCACAACCAGCAACTATGCCATTGATGCCACAACCACAGATGCAACCCATTTATTATGCACCTCCCACAGGGTATCCTTTATACCCGCAGTACTCACCTGAGAACAGAGCATGGAGCCAAGGCAGAGGAGGATGGCAACAGTCTGGAAGAGGCAGAGCCCCAATGAACAAGGTCAAAGAGCAGGGGGATGCTGGATGTGCCAAGATCTAAACCACTTTAAACTGGACTGCCCATATGCCCATCAACAGGGAGGTCCAATGGCGCCCCCACAGGGTAATCCCCAGAAGAACCAAGCATGGCAAGGCCAAGGGAATTGGACAGGACCCTGGATGGGGCCCGACCAAATGCCCCTGGGTCCATCAGGCTCAGGAGTAGGCCCCATAGGTCTTGCCTCAGGCAGTATGTAAAGACGCCCAGAGAAGCCAGAGGGGATGCTTGTGCATTATGCAGCGTTCCCTCTAATTTTCTGTGTCTGAGCAAACACATCAACTCCTTGAGCGGTCCCTTGGACCACTGTGAGCAACATTTGACGTGTGCATTGTGGTCAGGCCAGTATCGTATCCATCCAAGGAGCATGATTTATTAAAAGGATCAAATTACAGCATTTATATTTCAATAACAATTCTTTTAATTTAGTGTTTTATCAAGCTTACAATGAAAAGGACAACATACTTGTTAACCTCTGGACTATGATAACACTATTCGAAGTATAAATGTTTGCTTTTAACTACAACAGCAAAACATAAATTGCCAGCCAAGCCAACTATAAACTCAATTTTCATTGTGAAGCTCGAACTTATATTACAAGTCTTCTTCTTTTTCTTTCGGCTGTTCCCTTCAGGGGTCACCACAGCAAATGATCTGCCTCCATCTCTCCCTATCCTCTGCATCTTCTACTCTTACTCCAACGACCTTCATGTCCGCCTTCACCACATCCATAAATCTTCTCTTTGGTCTTCCTCTTGGCCTTCTGCCTGGTAGTTCCAACCTCAGCATCCTACTACCAATATACTCACTATCCCTCCTCTGTACATGTCCAAACCATCTCAATCTAGCCTCTCTGACTTTGTCCCCAAAACATCTAACATGTGCTGTCCCTCTGATGTACTCGTTTCTGATCCTATTCATCCTTGTTACTCCCAAAGAGAACCTCAACATTTTCATCTCCGCGACCTCCAGTTCTGCCTCCTGCCTTTTCCTCAGCGCCACTGTTTCTAAGCCATACAACATCGCTGGCCTCACCACCATCTTGTACACTTTTCCCTTCATTCTTGCCAATACTCTCCTATCACACATCACACCGGACACTTTTCTCCATCCATTCCAACCTGCCTGCACGCGCTTCTTCACCTCTTTTCCACATTCTCCATTGCTCTGGATTGTTGAGCCTAAGTACTTAAAATCCTCCACCTTCCTTACCTCTGCCACTCCAGATTTCCTCATACAATACCACAGTTCTTCTCTCGGCACCCTGTCATATGCTTTCTCCAGATCCACAAAGGCACAATGCAGCTCCTTCTGACCTTCTCTGTACTTCTCTATTAACATCCTCAAAGCAAACACTGCATCTGTGGTGCTCTTTCTTGGCATGAAACCAAACTGTTGTTCACAAATGCTGACCTCTGCCCTTAGTCCAGCTTCCACTATTCTTTCCCATAACTTCATTGTATGGCTCATCAACTTTATCCCTCTGTAGTTGCCACAACATCTCCCTTGTTCTTAAAAATTGGCACAAGCACACTTCTCCTCCATTCCTCCGGCATCTGCTCACTTTCTAAGACCTTGTTGAATATTCTTGTCAGAAAATCTACTGCTACCTCCCCTAGACACTTCCATACCTCAACTGGTATGTCATCAGGGCCAACTGCCCTAACTTATATTCTATGTTCTATCTTCTATCTAACTTATATTACAAGTACGAGTTTGAAATGTCAGTGTGTGAAGCCCTTTCTGGGTGATAGGATCCTACTGTGGTCTGGTGGAGAGTTCTGCTGTCCATTGGTTGAGAGAGAGAGTCCTACTGTGGTCTGGAAGAGGGTTCTGCAGTCCATCCATTGGGGGAGAGCGAGTCCTCCGACTGTGATCTGGTAGAGAATCCTGCTGTCCACTGGGAGAGAGGGTCCTACTGTGGTCTGGGAGACAATCCTGTAACTTTTTGTCGACAAAATAAAGTGGACAATCACACAATTGTTAGCTACAATTACAATTAAGAAACTACAGTATTTAATGATCTTTTTATTTTCCTTTCGGATGTTCCCTTCAGGGGTCGCCACAGCAAATAATCCGCCTCCATCTCACCCTATCCTCTGCATTTTCCTCTCTTACACCAACTGCCTTTATGTCCTCCTTCACCACATGAATCGTCTCTTTGGTCTTCCTCTAGGCCTTCTGCCTGGTAGTTCCAACCTCAGCATCCTACTACCAATATACTCACTATCCCTCCTCTGTACATGTCCAAACCATCTCAATCTAGCCTCTCTGACTTTGTCTCCAAAACGTCTTACATGTGCTGTCCCTCTGATGTGCTCATTCCTGATCTTATCCAACCTCGTCACTCCCAAAGAGAACCTCAACATTTTCATCTCTGCTACCTACAGCTCTGCCTCCTGTCTTTTCCCCAGGGCCACTCTTTCTAAACCATACAACATCGCTGGCCTCATCATCGTCTTGTACACTTTTCCTTTCATTCTTGCTGATACCCTCCTATCACAGATCACACCGGTCACTTTTCTCCAACCATTCCAACCAGTCTGCACATGCTTCTTCACCTCTTTTCCACACTCTCCATTGCTCTGGATTGTTGAGCTAAAGTACTTAAAATCCTCCACCTTCCTTACCTCTGCTCCCTGTAACCTCACCGTTCCTCTTGGCTCATTGTCGTTCATACACATGTATTCTGTCTTACTGAGGCTAACATTCATTCCCCTCCTTTCCAGGGCAGACCTCCACCTCTCTAGATTTTCCTGCACTTGTTCTCTGCTCTCACTGCAGATCACAATGCCATCTGCAAACATCATAGTCCATGGAGATTCTTGTCTCACCTCGTCTGTCAGCCTGTCCATCACCATAGCAAACAAGAAGGGGCTTAGAGCTGACCCTTAATGCAGTCCCATCTCCACCTTGAACTATTCGGTCACACCGACAGCACACCTCACCACTGTCTTACATCTCTCATATATGTCCTGCACGACTCTAACATACTTCTCTGCCACTACAGATTTCGTCATGCACTACCACAGTTCCTCTCTTGGCACCCTGTCATATGCTTTCTCCAGATAGACAAAGGCACAATGTAGCTCCCTCTGACCTTCTCTGTCTCTATTAACATCCTCAAAGCAAACACTGCATCTGTGATGCTCTTTCTTGTCATGAAACCAAACTGTTGTTCACAAATGCTGACCTCTGCCTTTAGTCCAGCTTCCACTATTCTTTCCCATAACTTCATCGTTTGGCTCATCAACTTTATCCCTCTGTAGTTGCCACAACTCTGCAAGTCTCCCTTGTTCTTAAAAATGGGAACAGCACACTTCTCCTCCATTCCACCGACATCTGCACACTCTCTAAGAACTTGTTGAATATTCTTGTCAGAAAATCTACTGCTACCTCTCCTAGACACTTCCATACCTCCCCAGGTATGTCACCAGGACCAACTGCCTTTCCACTCTTCATTCTCTTCAATGCCCTCCTCACTTCACCCTTACTAATCTTTGCTACTTCCTGATCCTCAACAGTCTCCTCTTCTACTCTTTGTTCTCTCTCATTTTCATCATTCATCAGCTCTTCAAAGTACTCTTTCCATCTTCCCAGCACACTTCTGTCATCAGTCAATACATTTCCCTCTCTGTCCTTTATCACTCGAACTTGCTGAATGTCCTTCCCATTTCTATTTCTCTGCTGTGGCAACCTGTATAAATCATTTTTTCCCTGCATACTGTCCAACCTAGCATACAAGTCATCATATGCCCTCTGATTGGCCTTTGACACTGCTACCTTCGCCTTACACTGTCTTCCTGTACTCCTGTTTACTCTCTCCAGTCCTTTCAGTGTTCCACTTCTTCTTAGGTAATCTCTTCCATTGTACACACTCCTCATTCCACCACCAAGTCACCTTGTCTACTTTCCTTCCAGAGGACACACCAAGTATGCTCCTACCTGTCTCCCTGATCCCATTTGCTGTGGTTATCCAGTCATCTGGAAGCACTTCCTGACCACCCAGAGCCTGTTTCAACTATTCCTTGAGGACAACACAACAGTTTTCCTTTTTCAGCTTCCACCACTTTGTCTTCAGCTCTGCCTTTGCCTTCTTCACCTTACTCACCATCAGCGCCATCCTGCCCACCACCATGCTATGCTGTTTGGTAACACACTACTACTTTGCAGTCACTGACTTCCTTCAAATTGCATCATCTACACAAGATGTAGTCTACCTGTGTGCTCCTACCTCCGCTTTTATAAGTCACCCTATGCTCCTGTCTCTTCTGGAAGAAAGTATTCACCACAGCCATGTCCATCCTTTTTGCAAAATCTATCAACATCTGTCCTTCTGTGTTCCTGTCCTGGATACCAAACCTGCCCATCACTTCCTCGCCCCCTCTGTTTCCTGCACCAACATGTCCATTGACGTGTGCACCAATGACCACTCTTTCACCTCTGGGGGTACTCTGCATCACTTCATCTAACTCACTCCAGAATCTCTCCTTCTATTTTAGCTCACATCCTGCCTGTGGGGCATAAGCACTAACAACATTGAACATCACACCTTCAATTTCTAACTCGAGACTCATCACTCTGACACTCTTTTCACTTCTAGAACATTCCTGACAAACTCCTCCTTCAAGATGACTCCTACTCAATTTCTCTTCCTATCCACAACCTGATAAAACAGCTTTAAACCCTGCTCCTAAGCTTCTAGCCTTGCTACCTTTCCACCTGGTCTCCTGAACTCACAGTATGTCCACCTTCCTCCTCTGCATCATGTCAGCCAGCTCTCTACCTTTTCCTGTCATCGTTCCAACATTCAAAGTCCCTCCTCTCAGTCCTCGACTCATGCTTTTCCTCTTCTTTCTCCGCCTGTGGACACTCCTCCTGCCTCTCCTTCTTCGTCCAAATTTCACCAGCACCCTACTGGTAAACAGCATTGATGGTGGTCGTTGTTATCCCTGGCCTTGACTGATCCGGTATGGAGGTTATATTTGTGATTTGCGTATTTGATCTGGCTCAGGTTTTACGTCGGATGCCTTTCCTGACACAACCCTCTGCATTTATCCAGGCTTGGAACCTAATAAGGATAACCAATGGTGGTTGCACTGAATTATGGGGGAATGGTCCTGAGTATATTGCCTATTGTGTATTGTCTATGTTGTTGCTGCCTACGTAAATGCATATGATTATTGCCTGGTGACCCTGGCACAAATGGCTGTCACTCTGAGTGGGTAGAGTGGGAATTCTCCCTCAGAAATTGGCAACCAGAGGGTATTTCACCCACTCCTTATCACCTTGAGAATAAGTTTAAGGGGCGAGTGATGTGGTGTTGAGTATAATGGAAAATTTTGTGAGAATGTGCTAACTGCTATTATATGACAATAGATACAATGTCTGATGCAGTATGCTTAATGTGATGATGGTGTTAACAAATATTGACAATATATAAAAAATGATGCATTAGAAGTATTGTAGTAATAAACCCTCTCCAGGCAGGCGTTGCAAATTTGCCAGCATTTGATTCAGCATTTGCTGAATTTGGTCCTGAGAGGGTTCATACTAGGAGAAGGAAGTGTGTAGAGAAACACGACGAGAGGTAATGAAAGAGGTGAGGCCTCTGGATGGACGGACATCAAGCACCTACAAAAATTTTCCTTTGTTTTTTTTAGGAGCCACAGCAGTAGCATGGCTGAGGCAACAAAGAGATGGGACAGTTGCCACATTTGTCGAGAGGGGAACACAGAGGACAACTAGTTGATTGCGCCATGTAGCTGTAAAGGTAGTATGCCCCTCGTGCACCAAGATTGTCTGCAACAATGGATTAGGTGATTGGACCCAATTGAGTATGAGATTTGCAAGATCGAATACATCATGAAGAATTGCATGAAGCCCCTACACCAGTGGGAATGGCCCTCAACATCATCCACTTCTGGGGAGGGCTTGTGGGACTGATGGTGCTGGGCATAATGGGTCAAATCGTGGTTATGGGAAGTCTATGTCTCCTTGTGGCGGTCACCATGCAAAGATGTATGACAAATGAAGGGATCACTCCTACTTTTCCAGATGTGTATGACAACCCTGGGGGTAATGGGAGTGTTCAGAATTATGTATGCACAGCGTAAGCTCTGTATGTGAGGGATCAGAATGCTTCGGGTGTACAACAGGGTGGTTCAAGTGCAAAACCGGCCAGACAACATTAGAGAACAACAGGAGGATAACGTGGCAGTGGACATGGATCAAATAAACCATAGCAGGGTGGAAACCACCCGACTGTAGGGCACATAAGGGATACAAAGGGTTAAAGTTAAACGGTGTATGGTGTGTTCCATCCAGATTGACTGACCTCACAAAGGGAATGGTAATCGTGAAAACTAGAGACCTTGAGTACATAAGTGTGCCTTGCCCAGACAGGATGAAGAAAAGAAAAGAAACTATGTAACTGACACATGAACAACTGTGGGTGAGACTCAAGAGTCTCAAAGGAGGAGTGATGTCAGAAAAAGATCTTCCTTAATAAATCTGTTATTTTTTGACAGGTGGCTACCCTCAGCTGTTATTTTACTCTGATGACAGCCTGTTATTTTGATGACAGGTTGCTATTTTAATGTGCTGTTTTTCATGATCATTTGCTCTTTTATAGTGTGCTTGCAAAAGTGATGGTCAGTCATACAGTAGTGAGATAAGAAGAACGCTTAAAATGGGAAAACATGCAGAGTGACAGCACCTGAGTGTTACCACATGCTAACCTGACGTGCAGCTGCAAGATAGGAAGAGTGCCTAGGATAAGAAAACACAAAATGATGACACTTGAATGTAACCACATGCTAATGCTTGCTGTTTAAATATGATTGTGAAACAACTAGTGTACCAAGGAAAAATAACCACGCACAAAACACAGAAATATAAAGAAAAATGATAACTATTATTATTCAAATTGGAAAAAGTTACAAATTACTGTGTTTATCCAGGGGGAAGATGGGCACCACATCTGTAGAAGAAGAGGCTTCAAACGCAATGGGTGAGGTTGGTGTATAGTCAGAAGGCGAGTCAGGCCAGCCTGGGGGCAAAGGAGAATGCACGGGAGAAGCATAGTTGGGACTATAGTGAACTATGGTCAAGAGCATAGTCAGGTGACAACAGAGGAATATAGGGCAAACTAGGAGGATACGGGGAGTCACAAGGATGATGGGGTGGTGAGGAAAGAAAGAAGGACTCGTCAGTCTGGGCAAGCTGTTCACAAGTCTCTGGGAGAGACTGATACCTTGCTCATGAGTGACAGTATACAAAGGGTGTAACTGAGTAGTTGCGAAGCAGTGTAGAAAGTCTACAAAGTCAGCAGAGAGGATAGATCAGGGGTCGGGGACCCGTGGCTCGCGAGCCAGACATGGCTCTTTTGATGACTGTATCGGGCTCTCAGATAAATCAGATGGCCTTTCTTAACAGAATAACTAATACATAATTTCACTTTCCTTTAAATAAAAACACAGAAAAAAGCCATCAAATAAAACAAAAACATAAATGAATCTCATGTATTTCAATCTATACATCTATTTTCAATGCCACTTGTCACTGTGGCACGCAGCAGAGAGCCAGTCCTTTCTGTACTCCAGTGTGTGGGCAGGGCCTATACCTTGAAACTCTAATTTTATTGGATTATATGCAACAGCCTGCATGAGTTGTTTTTAGATAAAGAGGTAAACGTCCCTCGTTTTGATCAGCTCATGTGCAAGAAGCCAAGCAGATTTGACAAGCAAAACACAAATGGACAGAATGAAAATACTTCTGAAAAGACCAGCTGATTGCCTGGGGTCCATAATCAACTCTCACGCATTTCATCTCCTCCTCAATCCCTCACACAAGGCATCTAAAATCTCATGCATTAATACAATTATTTCCCAATTTTGTTTATTTGTTAAGGAGGTAATTTTAGCAAGCAAATGCCATTGCAATGTCTTTTATGTAAACATACAGCTTCTCTTTCTGCGGGATCCTTTACCGTAAAATCAGATATATGCGCGCACTTAAAAACTAAAGGTTGTGAAACTTGCTCAAATTATGTTTTCATGTACTAATTTAGTTAAATGTAGATTTAGTTAGAATTGTTAACGTTGATAATAAGTTTCAGTTTGTAATCCCATGTGTTGTTGCAAGGTTGCTGCACAGAATACTTGCCATCTATATGAGTTAACATGGTTAATTAGTTTCAGTCTGTAAACTAATTGTGTAGTTGCAGCGTTGCTGCATATGATACAGTGTTATGAAAAAGTATCTGAACCTTTTGGAATTTCTCACATTTCTGCATAAAATCACCATCAAATGTGATCTGATCTTTGTCAAAATTACACAGATGAAAGAAACTGTCTGCTTTAACTAAAACCACCCAAACATTTATAGGTTTTCATATTTTAATGAGGATAGCATTCAAACAATGACAGAAGAAGGAGGAATAAGTAACTGAACCATCAAATTTAATATTTTGTGCCCCCCCCCCTGGCAGCAATAACTTCAATCAGACGCTTCCTGTAGCTGCAGATCGGTCTGGCACATCGATCAGGACTAATCTTGGCCCATTCTTCTTTACAAAACTGCTGTAGTTCAGTCAGATTCCTGGGATGTCTGGCATTAATCGCTGTCTTGAGGTCATGCCACAGCATCTCAATGGGGTTCAAGTCTGGACTTTGACTTGGCCACTCCAGAACGTGTATTTTGTTCTTCTGAAACCATTCTGAAGTTGATTTACTTCTGTGTTTTGGATCATTGTCTTGTTTGAGCACCCATCCTCTTTTTAGCTTCAACTGTCTGACAGACGGCCTCAGGCTTTCCTGCAAAACATCCTGATAAACTTTTGAATTCATGTTTCCATTAATGATTGCAAGTTGTCCAGGCCCCGAGGCAGCAAAACAGCCCCAAACCATGATGCACCCTCCACCATGCTTCACGGTGGGGATGAGGTGTTGATGTTGGTGAGCTGTTCCATTTTTCCTCCACACATGATGTTGTGTGTTCCTCCCAAACAATTCAACTTTGGTTTCATCAGTCCACAAAATATTTTGCCAAAACTTCTGTGGGGTGTCCAAGTGCCTTTTTGCGAACATTAAATGAGCAACAATGTTTTTTTTTGATAGCTGTGGCTTCCTCCTTGGAGTCCTCCCATGAACACCATCCTTGGCCATTGTTTTACATATAGTTGATGTGTGCACAGAGATATTGGACTGTGCCAGTGATTTCTGTAAGTCTAGCAGACACTCTACGGTTTTTTTTTTACCTCTCGGAGTATTCTACGCTGAACTCTTGGCGTCATCTTTGGTGGACGGCCACTCCTTGGGTGAGAAACAACAGTGTCAAACTCTCTCCATTTGTGGACAACTTCTCTGACTGTCGATTGATGAACATCCAGACTTTTAGAGATGGTTTTGTATCCTTTCCCAACTTTATACAAATCAACAATTCTTGATCGCAGGTCTTCAGACAGCTCTTTTGAGCGAGCCATGGTGCACATCAGACAATGCTTCTCATCAAGATGATTCTTACCAGGTGTGTGTTTTATATTGGGCAGGGCAGCTTTAAGCCACTCATCAGTGATTGGGCACACACCTGACTTAAATTGTTTGGTAAAAATTGGTTTCAATTGCTCTTTAAGTCTCCTTAGGCAGAGGGTTCAGTTACTTATTCCTCCCCCTTCTGTCATTGTTTGCATGCTATCCTCATTAAAATTTGAAAACCTATAAATGTTTGGGTGGTTTTAGTTAAAGCAGACAGTTTCTTTCATCTGTGTAATTTTGACAAAGATCAGATCACATTTGATGGTGATTTTATGCAGAAATGTGAGAAATTCCAAAAGGTTCAGATACTTTTTCATACCACTGTACATGCCATCTATCAGCAAAGACAGAAAAGATTATTATGAAGAATTGTTTGGATAAAACTTCAAAAAAGAAAAATGTTACAATTAATACTTTAGCAAACCTTATTTTTGATATATGTTATTAGTTTACACTTCATATTTTATTAGTTCTTTCATTGAAGATTTCATTTACATTACATTATTAAATCTTAAAGACATGTGTAATTTTGTATTTTTCCCCTATGTCTGTGTTTAATCATTACATATAAAACTTGCATGAAATGGCTTAAAAATCACTAAACCCTTAAAACCAAAATTTTCTGATAAGCTTTCCCCCCTACATCCCCCCACCACGGCATCGCCCTGGACCCCTGCTTCTCACTCTTTATTAGTCTTACGGGTTGACAGCTATGTGGGACGCGCTTCCTGTCACGTAAACACAAACACTGCAGCATGTGAGACGTATTGACCATGTTTGGCTCCACATGCACACGTGAGCGGTCCTTCTCACACCTGAAAAGCATCAAGACCAACCTGCAGTCACGTAATAGATGGAAGCCTAAACGCCTGCATGAAGCTGAACCTCACCCCGTATGAACCAGACTACAAAGCTACCAGCAAAACCATGTAGCACCAGAAGTTGCATTAATAGTAAGAAGTACTTTTCTTATTAATAAATAACTTTGTTATGACAATGTTGTTGAAAATAAATTCAGAGTCGTATTATACTCTAAAATGGTTGGTCTCAGTATTAAAAAATATATTTGGCTCTCAGAGGATTAGATTTAAATTTTTTTGTCTCTCTTAGTCAAAAAGGTTCCTGACCCCTGGGATAGATGGTTGAGGAGGAAAGTGGTGCTGATTGACGCCATTTCTCTTCATATACACAGGACAATAGGTGGACTGAGCGGAAAGGGTAAAAAGCAGAAAGATGGTGCATAAGGTGCATGCCTTGTGAATATATAATTATTTATAATTCGGTGCTTGAAGCTTTGAGAATAAACACAATAATGCATAAAGATATCAGGCCAATGTCATGCACCTATTAGTACAAGCAAACCTCACTTTTCGAACGCTTTAGACATTGAACAATGGTATTCGACCAAAAAATTTGGATATTTTGTTTTTGTCCCAGACGTTGAACAAAATTCAGAAGCCAAACATGAAACAAACATGAGATGCCAAGGAGTTATACTGGAGGAGGTGGAAAAATTATTGCTTATATACATAAACGAGCAGCAGTTAGCGGGAGATAGTGTAAGTGAGGATGTTATTTGTTGCAAAGCACAAGTGTATTATGATTTGGTGAAAAAAGACCCCAGCACGAATCCTGAAGGGTTCGACAATTTCAAGAGGAGAAGTGGGATTCACAGCGTGGTTCGTCACTGGGAAGCAACAAGTTCTGATAAAGATGGTGCTCAGAAGTTCAAGGAAGGTGTGTTTGCCCTGTTGTTTCACATTTAACATATAATTTGATATATAAATGACATTATGAAATAACATACTATGTTTAAAAAAGGTAGTTTTCTAGTGTCTTGGAACGGATTAAGACCATTTACATTGCAGTGGTGCCTCACCTTACAAAATTAATCCATTCCAGAAGTGGTTTCTTAACCTGATTTTTATCGTGAGTTGAGCCGCATTTTACATGTAAAAGGCCTGATTCATTCCAAGGCCCCCAATACTACCCCCTAAAACCTTTAAAAGTTATAAAAGTATACCTTTTAAGGCCTCCTTCTACTTCAATATTGTACTGATGGTAGATGGGTTGGGCCATATTCTTTGCGATATCACTCAACTGCATGTCACGGACCCGCTTCTTCTTTTCACTCACACCGGGAATCACTTTCACCGGGAATCACACACGTGTGTGTGTGTGTGTGTGTGTGTGTGTGTGTATGTGTGTGCGTGCGTGTGGTTGTGTGTATGTGTGTGTGCATATGTGTGTGTGTGTGTGTGTGTGTGTGTGCGTGTGTGTGTGTGTTGACCATGTCTTCTTAGCAGAGTTATAATGTTTATGCAGGGTTAAAAGCCTGAGCCAAAAAATAAAGTTGTAATGACCACACTCGAAAAACTCACGAAACAACAGTAACCCTGTCCTTTACATGTGTTAGAACGCCATGACAAACAATGGGTCGAAGGCACACGAAAAGCATCATGGGTATTATGGAGATACAGCTCCATAATAGCCAATGGGAGTCCAAAGGGGCGTGGTGTTGGGAGATAGCCAGTGGGAGAGCAACTCGGGAATTGTTTGAAATTTTGAGATGGCGCGTTTTGTAACGTGAATTTTTTTCATATCCAGAGACAGAAGTTTTAGGTAAATGCATTTCGTAACCTGGATTTTTCGTTTGTTGGGTCTTTCGTAAGGTGAAGCAACACTGTATTTGTAATGGGAAAAATACATTCAGAATTCGAACAAATCGCTATTTGAAAAGCCTTTTGGAACGAATTGTGGTCGGAAACTGAGGCTTGTTTGTAGTGTATAAGAAATGCTGGTACACTAATTGCTAACAGATAAAACATGTAATCTCAGTAATGCTTGAAACAAATAAGTGCTCGTGTGTGTGTGTGTGTGTGTGTGTGTGTGTGTGTGTGTGTGTGTGTGTGTGTGTGTGTGTGCGAGTGTACGTATGTGTTTATATATGTGTGTGTGTGCGAGTGAGTATCTGTGACTGTGTGTTTGTGTGGATGTGCATGTTTGTGTCTGTGTGTGTGTGTGTGTGTGTGTGTGTGTGTGTGTGTGTGTGTGTGTGTGTGCTTGCGTGAGTTGATGTGTGTGTGTGTGTGCATATGGGCAATGTGCACATGTGTGTGCATGTGTGTGTGTGTGCATATGGGCATGTGCACATGTATGTGCGTGTGTGTGTGTGTGTGTGTGTGTATGCGCGCGCGTGCGTGTATGTGCATATGGGTGTGTGTGTGTGTGTGTGAGTGTGTATGTGTATGTGAGTGGTGTGTGCATGCATTTTTAAACACACTCAACAGAGGAATTACAATGACTCAATTCGGATTTCAGTACTTTTCCATTTCCTCATTCTCAATTTTAATCAGTGGCTGTGGCCCGATAGTCACCCAGTCATCTCGGTTTTTGGACAAATTAACAAATTGACCAATCCCAATTACAATCCTCACCCAATGGCCATGTTCTAATTTTCAATCAAAAACCATATCCCAGCTCTAAACCACTGACTTCTCAACTAATGACCCTCCAATCTTAATCAGTGGTCGTGTCCTGATTCTCAACCAATCACCACACCTCGGTTTTCAACCACAAGCCCTCAACTGTCAAATGGTCATGTTCCAAATCTCAAACAATCGCCTTGTCTTTATTATAACCTCCAGGGCATGTGCCAGTTATCAGGTAGTGGTCGTGTCCCAATTAGTAATCAGTGGCACTATGTTTTCTCTCCTAAAAATTAGTTTCTCTAAAATCTTGTGGAAATTAATAATATTCTTATTATTAGGGGTCCAAGAACCAAATGTGTCAAAATTGTTTTGACAGCTGATTGTCATCTTCTTCTTCTTCGTCTTCTTTCATTAACTATAAAGCCAGAGCCAACCCCAATTGACTGAAGGTGACAGGGGGTGGGGTTACACCCTGAACAGGTCACAATTCAATTAAAGAGCTCATACACACACACACACACACACACACACACACACACACAGAGCGAGAGAGAGAGAGAGAGAGAGAGAGAGAGAGAGAGAGAGAGAAAATGAAGTGGTCACTTACATATATCAATAGCTTTTAGGCAGACAATCAATGGATCAATAACTGAGTGGAAAAAGAAGATGATGTTCAATACACTCTGATCCACAGTGTCCTCTCATATGCTTGTGTGTGTGTGTGTGTGTGTGTGTGTGTGTTGTCTTGTTTAGTGATCAATGCTCGCTTCATTTGCGGATTGATCACTAAGGAGGAAGTTATTTAAATCTAACGATCCATGAGTTCATCATGAGCGTCATTTTCCTGTGGCTATAATTCTCTTTTTGTTTTTTTGGAACACATCCCCATGTTTTCAGAGTTTTATGCTTCAATCACTGTGTTTCCAGTTTGAAATTTTATCAAGCCTAAATCACCATGGAGTCCAGGGTCACATATACATACACACAGAAGTTTGTCCAGCCCTAGACCCCCCTCCGTCTCTGGCTTTTAGGAGGTGTTCAGGTGCTGAGGTTGTATGTTACTGTGCAGTAATTATTTGGTCTACAGGTGTAGATACATTCTCTCCTGTAAAGAAAACGTGTCTCCAGTATGAAGGATCATCTCTTCCAGCATTGATCTGATTGAAGAAACCTTTCCTTCATGCTTTATCCATGAAATAGTTACCATTTCAATTCAGTGATGCCTCTGATGGAAGATATGTCTACTCCAAGGGACATAAAGGGTCCTCATTCATTGTTGTTTTTGGCCATAAAGTAGCTTTATTTATTGATCTAAGGGCAAATCTGAGGGAGCTGTTGATGTTCCATGAGTTTCGGTCTCATCTTCACTCTGAGTGCAGTTCAGAAATTCTTCAGTACTTTACTCAATGTTAAACTTCCACTCACTTCTATTCACTTCAGCTTTTTTAAAATCAAATAATGACTTCTGAATCTTTCTGTCCCGTTTTCTAGACTGTTGTTGACCTTTTCCAAGAGAAACACACCAGTGTCTCATCAGCTCCACAACCTTGTATACTTCATAATAATAAATGTTTTCTTCAATTGTGCTCAAAGTGAAATCACAAACTGGTGACTTTTTATCAAACAGGTTAGAAAAAAAATCACATTGTTTTGATTAGAAGCCCGTGGTAAAGTCGGAAAAAAAAAAAAATCACTCCAGCCATCAGTGACGTGATGTTAGATTGTGTTTGGCATAAGGTTGAGATAGAGATTCAGATGTACATT
>CM045749.1:3806667-3809167 GCA_024760905.1 Plotosus lineatus
ATGATGATGATGATGATGATGATGATGATGATGATGATGATGATGATGATGATGATGCTTTTTTAATCCCAGTTCCTTGTTCCTGTTGTGATCTTTGAAGGAAATGGGAAGTGAATTTGAGTTCATCTCACCTGAACTCGGAACTCCACTGGGATTTTCTCCTGCAGAAATGGATGAAATAAACACACACACACACACACACGCACACGCACGCACACACACGCACACGCACGCACACGCGCGCGCACGCACACAGTTTAGGGTATCCATGTTTTCAGTGAATGTTACAGTTTTAAGTTTTTGTTGAAATAAAGTTGATTTTGGGTTTCATGACTTGCTGTGTTGAATGTCTTCAAGAAAAGTAACCAATTAAATTCCATCCGCCCAGTTGAGTGCAGAGTGATATATTTGTTTTTATTGGAGAAAATGTCTGAAATTGAGGCGGTTCGGTGATGAACCTGATTAGCAGTGTCTGGGACTTGTTGGTAATTATATTAAAAGAAAAATAAATTGAGTGAATTCGTCTCAGAGACGCGATCACTTACGCAAACATTTCGAAAAAAATCCAGATTATATTTTGTCAGAGCACAAAGATGAAATAATTGGTGTTAAATAACGAGATTGGTTTCTGTATGACACTCAATCATGTTCTCAGAATGATTACAGGAAATCAATCAATCAATATTGAGGGTAATTGATGCTAATCTTATCCCTACCGCGGAAACAGAGTTCAGGATGAGATATAATAACAGATTATTAAACAGAAGATGAAGATAAGTTTTAAAACTATAGTGATGAAGGAATGATCAAAGGGACGCCGGTCCCACAATTTCCGGTCTAGGTTTCGGTTCAAAGTGGATCATCAGGCTGAATTACGGTCTTCGATCTGAGCTGATCATATGTTTCGCGGAGTTCTTGTTATCGATGATACGAAAAGTTTGCAGTTTATAAAACTATTTGTGATGCTTCTTTATTTATCTGACGCGTTCCAGCTGATCGATCCGCCTGTTCTTATGGTGCCGGAGGATGCCACAGGCACTTTTCGTCACTTCCGGTATATTCTGGTTGGCCACCACGGCGCCCCTGCAACGTGAATGAATCAAACGTGCAAGTGTGTGTGCGCTCGCGTGCCTGTGTGCGTGTGTGTGTGTGTGTGTGTGTGTGTGTGTGTGTGTGCGCTCGCGCGCGTGCGTATGCGTCCGCTGGCGCACGGAGACAGAAATAAAGACGGAGTGAGGAGGAGGTGAAGAGACGCGTCGTCTATCTGTCGCTCTTTCTTTTTGTTTTTTTTTTTTTAATGTTTGTTGTTCTGTGGAGCGATTTGATCCGGACACGCGAGTGAATATGTGCGCGTATAGGAGACAGTGTGTCAGTGTATGCGAGTGTGTGTGAACGCGCACGCGAGTGTGTGTGTGTGTGTGTGTGTGTGTGTGTGTGTGTGTTCTTTTATCAGAACAGATGAAAATGATGCAAAGCGCCGCCGTGTTGCCCAGCGCGAGCAGTCTGAAGCCCGACATGCTCGTTCCACTGCAGCGTAAGATCCACATCCGCTCCACACACTGCTCTCAAATTTTCATGATGATGATGATGCAGCAATAATATTATTATTATGATGATGATGATGATGATGATGATGATGATGATGATGATGATTGTTGTTGTGGTTATTATTATTATTATTATTATTATTATTATTATTATTATTATTATTGTGGATATGATTATTATAATGATTATTGATTATGATTATGATTATTTTATCTGTAATAGCTAGAGTAGATGTCTATGAAGCTGAAAGGAATAAATGCATCAGGTCGGACTTTAGAATCCCGTTCTCTGTTTGTCATCGCCAGAAATCTATTGAATTCGTTTCTATCTCTGTTTACAGCACACTTTAATAATTATGTGGATATTTATTTTATTTTATTTTATTTTATTTATTTTAGAAACATACGCGAACAATGACCATTGGAATTATTTTATTGGTTAAAAGCATTTCGGATGGAATGATGTTTTCTTCCTGCCACATCAATATTGGCAAATATTTTCCTTCCTGATGAAAAGAGCAACACAAACAGTTTATTTCCGAATCGGGCTGGATTTGGGCTGGTAGAACAATCTGTTCCCCGGAACACCTGCACAGATGTGCGTTTACATCGGGCCTGCGTTTGTTCTCCTCATGCCGTGTTTCAAAATGTGCAGAAACGACACATCTGGAATAGATGTGTTAATTTTCTATCACGGGCCCTGCAGCACATCTGCAGTGTTTTTTTTATCAAATGTCTTCACACATCCATAGTGTTGATCTAAAGGCACCACAAACTAATCTTTCCAAATGTTTACTCAAACAGCCTGTGTGTGTCTTTCTTTATTTCTCATCCTGCTGTTTGCGTGAATTCCTCGGAATCTGCGGGTTTGAAGTGTCAGTGCGGAACGACTGCAGCTCGGTTCAGTCAACTATTCGGAACTCGCTAAATCTGAATTAATTCAATTCAATTCA
>CM045749.1:3814167-3869167 GCA_024760905.1 Plotosus lineatus
ATAGCTGACCCAACTGATATTTTTATGAGAGAACTTTTATTTTTGTTGTTATTAGGATAACTATATTTCCTGTATTTTTATGAATCCTTTTAGCTATTTGCTAATTAATTGATTAATTAATATTTTTAAGGAACGTTATAAGACACTTTAATTTATTTTAAAATATGAGATTTATTGTGTGGTTTTGCACTTGAATAATTGCTTTCTGCACTATTAGGACTGATTAGTGATATTAGAACCGTGCGTGTGCGTGTGTGTTTGTGTTTACGGTGGAGTGAGGGGCGTGGTCCGGAGGTGTAAGTTAACATTTTCAAAATACCCTGTCGTCCACGGTATATAAACAGGGTGGGCTGTATTTAGGCGCGTAACACACACACACACACACACACACACACACACACACATATATATATATATATATATATATATATATATATATATATACATGTATATAAGTGTCGAAGTCTTGTACAGGTGAATTGTTGTCTGAACTCTATATGAGCTATTGATCAGTGTTGGTGTCGGTGTTACTCCTCTCTGTTCTGCTCTTATTAAACATTAAATCATTCCTTTATGAGTGTCCGTGGGCGCATGCGCATGCGCTTCTCTCCGCTCTTTATTCTGTATATTATTGATTATTTTCTGTATGAATGGCGGCCTTTCATCACCTGGTCTCCGTTTTACCTGGCTCTTTAAGCTTCTTCACGCACGCGCGCGCGCGCCCACACACACACACACACACACACACACACACACACGCGAACACACACACACATTCACCTTGTTTATGGGCATGTTTAGAACGTTTCCGATGATATATAATGCGAATTTAAATTACATGCATGATATATGTTATTATTATACTTTTTTGACAATCAATTCATAAATTATATGTCAAAACTGAATTTTCTTTCATTAATGTCTTTTATTGTTACCGTGTGTGTGCGTGCGTGTGTGTGTGTGTGCGTGCGTGCGTGCGTGTGTGGGTGTGTGTGTGTGTGTGTGTGTGAGCGTGCGTGCGTGCGTGCGTGCGTGTGTGTGTGTGTGCGTGCGTGTGTGTGCGTGCGTGCGTGCGTGTGTGTGTGCGTGCGTGTGTGTGTGTGTGCGTGCGTGTGTGTGCGTGCGTGTGTGTGTGCAGAGGTCCCAGAGTGTGCAGGATGTAGCCAGCGTATCCTGGACAAATTTGTATGTAAGGTTCAGGATCTGCACTGGCACTCCACCTGTCTCAGGTGTACAGAGTGTGACGAGCTGCTGAGTGACAGGTGTTACTGCCGAGGAGGACACATCTACTGCAGAGAACACTTCTACACGTCAGTACATTCAAATCATTTGCATGTGCCCTATGACTTCGTTTAAAGTTCCCGTTTGGGTTCTGGAACAAAACAGGTGTGGGATAGTCAGTACCATGCGCAATAACAAGGACCACAACCAAAGTGATCGCAAGGTCCAGATGGAGGACTAACACAAAGGCAAGAGCAGTGAAGTTAGTAAAAATGAGAATTGGGAAGTGAAAAACGTCAGCCTCAAGAAAACCAAGCCTGCTGAGGTATTCTCAGATCGTCTGCATGCTTTAATACATGGGTTTAGCATGGGTTTAGCATGGGTTTAGCATGGCCTTCAGAAACGTGCAGTGTGTGTAAAGGCTGTGGGTATTGTAGGGTCCTCGGGGACACTCATCTCGGATGCTCAGGACAGACACTGTTCCCAGTTGCAGCATTACAATAATGTTGTATAAATGTGTCCATTTGGTTGGTTGCTCAGAGCTTGAAGTTTGTGACAATGTCCAACTGATATTTATAGAGAAGATGTACATGACCTTTGTGCACAACATTGTTTTAACATTGCCAAAATGTTGCACAGGTCCAAACCACCAGCACAGAACCTTTCAGAGTGAGACAATGTGTCCATGCATACTCGGGCCTCCTTTTGAATGTTGAAATTGAATGTCACTGCAACATCTTGAGACAAAAAAATGTAAGATACAGTATTTGTTGAAAACAGTGCACTTTTGAGAATTGTTGAAGTGGCGTTGTTGAAACATAAAAACTGGTTTGTAGGAACGCGCTCAGAAAAGAAAGGATGTGTACGAGGGTCCACAGAAGACATCGGTCTGGCGGAGCAGGTCAGTGTAGTGCAGGACATCAGTGTAAAAGGTTCCTCAGAGGATCAGTGGAGCAGGGACCAAACTCCATGTTGGTGTTGCACGGCCTCGGCACTGCTCAGTGTAGCAGTGTCCTCTTTCAGGCAGTTATTGATGCTCAACCGTTCGGTTGCAGTCAGACAAACATGGTCTTCATGGGCAGCTAACAGATCTCAGAGGCAGGGAAAGTTCTTCAGAGGGAGATGACAGATTACCAATTTCAAAGGCACTTAGAGCAGGGAAGTTTCGTCCATTCATTTACTCACTTGCTGAAGACTTAGATCCACCACGTCTACACAGAGGCTGGGAGCCTATCTCCGCTGACTGTGGGTGAGGGAGAGGTACATCTGGCATGGCTCTCCAGGCCACATCAGGGCTGCCAGCCATAGCCATTCACATTCACATTCACACACATGAGCAGTTGAAGACTTGGATGCAAGAAGTACTTAAGTCACATGTTCCAAAAAACGAGCCGCCACTGAACCGTGGAATGTCATGTGTCTCGTTTAAAGCCAAAAGTCTCCAAGTGCAAGCCCTCAAGTCCTCAGTACTGATGTTCAGCCTTCCTTGAATCTACTGCATTTTTGTTCAAGAAACAAATCTTGGCAGAAGTTTTGGAAATAAAAATCAGCCAAAAAGGAATTTGTGGGGTAAAAGTACCAAAGTCTGGCGACTTTAGTGTGCAATGTAACTCGTCAGATAATAAAATGCAAGGGCGCACCCTGACTAAAGTTCTTCTTGCATCCAGGTCTTCAATCTCAAACAGCCCTTGAGCCCAAAGTGCATTGAACTGTGCGAGAAAACTAGAGTACCCAGAGGAAACCCACTCAAGCAGGGCGAGAACATATGCCCTTGCCGAGCTCGGGACTCAAACCCAAGACCGTCTTGCTGTGAGGTGGATGTGGTAGCCATGACACCACCGTGCTGCTGCCCCCGGGTACCTCCAGAAAGGCAGGCCAGACCATAGGCCTGCAGCATTATTGCAGCCTTCCAGATCTGTCGGGTCGGGTTTGTGTGTTCCAGTAGAACTTACAATCGGCGTGTCCTCCATTAATCCCAGCGTGGTCACGTACCACCACAGCGTCAGCTTCATAACGCTGCAATGAAGTTCACGCAAAGCGGCTGCGGCCTTTTTCTCTTTTCACTGCAGAGTGTGTGGCCTTTGCCTGCAGTCGGGCACAGTCATCATCACTTCTCCTTGTTCTCTTTTTCTTCCCTCTCTCTCCTTTTGCTTCTCTTATTGCAGCCTTCTTAGCCTCCTTTCCTTTCGCTCTTGTTCTTCTCTCCACGACATTAAGGAATAAATTAAGTTTGTCTTTTATCCATTTACCGAATCATGTTTGAGACTTAAAAGTCTCCGTGAGACTCTGAGTGGAAGATAACATCGTTAACTCACCCAGAGGGTAAAAGGGGGATTTCATGTTAAATTTGCCCCCCCCCCCTCCTCCCCATTTCTCCTTATGTGTGTATCATAGCAGGCTAGTGCATGGGGAATCTGTGTTATCATTTCACTATGAAATTACACACTTTGCTCCCTAAAGGGCACTTAGTGATGCTAATTAAATGAATAGGTGCTAATTTAACAACAAGCAGTAAATTTAGCCAAGCGTATAAAAACGATGTTCTGACTGTGTCTCAAAGTCATGCTAATTTCTTTCCCAGGTGTGCTAACAGGACCCGGCTGTGTCTCTGTGTTTCTCCGCAGGCGGTTTGGGACGAAATGCGCATCATGTCAGCAGGGCATCCCTCCTTCTCAAGTCGTACGCAAAGCGCAGGACTTCGTTTATCACCTGCATTGTTTTTCATGTGTGATGTGCAGCAGACAGCTGGCCACCGGAGACGAGTTTTACCTGATGGAGGACGGCCGACTCGTCTGCAAGGTCGACTATGAGACCGCAAAACAAAACGGTGAGGACAGAACAAGTTGCAGATAATCAATATTTAATAATTACATTTAATTGAATATTACATTTTGGGATCTTTTATGTAGCCATTTGAGCAATGGCAGACTCGGATATGTTACCTGTGATGGCAAAAAGGCAGAGCCTCCTTTCACATCAGCAATGTTGTTGTTTTATTTACAGGGAAAGTGATATTACAGCGTATGTATTACAGGGTTCTGGGTGTCCAGACATCCGGGGTCTGGTGTGTGTGTGTGTGTGTGTGTGTGTGTGTGTGTGTGTGGGTGTGTGTGTGTGTGTGTGTGTGTGTGTGTGTGTGTGTGTGTGTGTGTGTGTGTGTGTGTGTTTATGGAGATTTCCGCAGAACGCTGATTGATTATGTTAAGTGAAGCCATGGGGTTTTATGGCAGCGCCTCAATAACCTCCAGCCGCCTGGCAGTGTGAGGAGATTTATATCTCCCTGAGCTCTCAGAGGGAACACACACACACACACACACACACACACACACACACACACTTGACACCACACATTTCATTTATTTAAATCAGGGGAATCAAGTGGAAATTGAGGCTTCATTTAAAGCAACACTCGAGCTCAAGCATCAACAGAAACTGCATAATTCTTTTATTTTGTTGACGTTGAGAATGCAGAAAATTAATAGATAAGATCAGCATTCATAAAAGGAAAATAATTATTAAAAAGAATTTTCTGATTCCTATTCTAAATTTAATTTTCATTTTGATTCAGAATCCTTTTGTTGGTTTAACTGTTATTTCCTCCTTCCTTTAGTTGTAGTCAATCCTCCCATCTGGTATTGCCTTTCCATCATGCACAACCACCACGAACCGCAGGGGGGTTTAAGCGAGCAGCTGCCCCTCCATGACACCTGATGCAGCTCCTCACATCTTTACAAACTGCTCTGCATGGGCATTCGGGGGTGAACTAACACACTTGCAGGGAACGCGCATATCTGGAAACACTTCTTCAATTAGATGCCAATAAATTCATTTTGTTTTATATCGGACTACAATGAAAAAAGAGGGAAAATCCAACCTTTAATTCACTGAGGAGATAATCTCACATTAAGAAATGTATTTTTTTACATCGAATACCAACAACACAATGTTTCACAAGATGTGAGGACACAGAAAGAAGGATCTGGGAAAGTTTCATCTCTGCACAACCTCCCGAAGTCATCCAGCGACCTGGTCCTCTCGTCTGCTCGCTCCTCTTCAGCTCACTCCGGGTTTCAATGGGTTTGAGGTCTGGGGACTAAGGTGGCCATGGGAGGAGCTTGATTCTGTGTTTGTTGAACTCTTTCTGTGTGGATTTGTCCACATGTTTAGGGTCATTATCTTGCTGAAAGGCCCAGTGATGGCCCATCTTCAGTTTTTGGGCAGAGGCGGCCAGATTTTTATTTAAAATGTCCCGACATTTCAAAGCGTTCATGATGTCATGCACCCTAACAAGGTCCCCAGGGCTTCTGGAAGAGAAACAGGCCACGGCATCACTGATCCTCCCCCAGACTTCACAGTGGGCATGAGGTGCTTTTCTGCGTTCTCATCTTTTGTGTTCCGCCAGAGCCACTTGCAATCTTTGTTGGTAAAAAGCTCTATTTTGGTCTCATCTGACCAAAGCACACGGTTCCAGTTGAAGTTCCAGTACTGCTTAGTAAACTTCAGATGTTTGCGTTTATGATTGCAAGAGAAAAGGATTAATTTTTTTCCCTGCATGCCTCCTAAACAGCCTGTAGTTGGTGCTTGATGGTTGTTTTGGAGACTTTGTGACCTCGAAATGGTCCCATTGGTTGTGATTCTGTAACAGTGAGCTTTGGAGAACTTTTTATTTCTCTTACAGTCCAACTGACTGTGCACGGTGGCAACACAACCTCGGGTTCTTGTCCAGGCTTGTTTACCACTGTTCCAGTGTTTTTAAACTTCTTAATGATTCCTCTGACAGTAGATATGTGCAGGTGCAGGTGAGGGCCGATTTTCTTGTCGCCGTTGCCTGACTTGTAAAGGTTGACACACATCTGCATTACTTGAATGTTGTTTTCCTTTGTGTTTCTCATGTTGAAGAGTGGATAAAAGAAACGGGGTGCCAATAATTATGGAGACTATGCCATCCGTCCCTCTCGTGAGAGCTCAGCCAATCAGGTCCCATTTACATCCAGCCAATGGAATCAACCTGGTTTCAAATCTGTGATTTTCAAGTAGCCAGTGAATCAGCTCGATGTCATTTCAACCACCGATATCTGACGCGGTACAGACGTTTCTCCAGGACATGGTGCAACATGGCCATACAACGTGAAGGTCAAATATGAAGAAACCCACAGAGCTATGACCCGGTTCTTGTCTTTGACACATAAAGTGCAAAGAGTGCAACTCGGTGCAAACAGAGCAAGGAGAACACTGTGTATCGCACAAAAAGAAAAATACAATGCAACAACGTGACACTTGGAGCAAAAAAGAAAAAAGAGCTACTTTTGTAGTGAAATGTTTAAAAAATCAGATGGAATTAAAAAAAAAATAATGAAATGATATACAGAGTAGCACTGGTTGAGGGTGCAAAATGAAATAGGGATATAAATATAAACATAGCAGTGTAACCAAATAGTAACGAACAGGTAGTGCAACAAATAGTGCACAATATAGCTAATGTGTGTGTGTGTGTGTGTGTGTGTGTTCGCATGTGTGTGTGTGTGTGTGTTCGCATGTGTGTGTGTGTGTTCGCATGTGTGTGTGTGTGTGTGTGTGTGTGTGTGTGTGTGTGTGTGTGTCTGTGCGCGTTGTAGATGACTCGGAGTCAGGAGCAAAGCGTCCTCGCACTACCATCACAGCCAAACAGCTGGAGACCCTGAAGAGTGCGTACAAAAACTCCCCGAAACCTGCACGGCACGTCCGAGAGCAACTCTCCTCCGAAACAGGACTCGACATGCGCGTAGTACAAGTACCATCCCTCCTTTCTTCTTTACATCCCTCCTTATTCTTTATTTCTATCCTTTTGTCCTCCACTCCTTCCTTTCATAATTCTCCTTCATTCCTTAAATTCTTCTATCCTTACTTTCTGGTCTTCTTCATCCCCTCATCCATTTAGGTTTTCCTTTCTGTCTTTTCTCAATGTTCTCAGTTTTCTATTTTTTCCACAGTTGGCTTTCTTTGTAATCATCATCTCCTTAATTAAATATCTATTAATTCCTTTTCTTTTCCATTCTTTCATTGCTATCTGCTTCCTTTATTCCTTGTTTTTTCTGTTTATCTTCAGTCTTTTTTAATTCTAATTCTCAAGTTTTAACATTTATTGAATAAATGGGATTTATTTTTATACATTTGTATTTTAATTTTTCTAAGATTTATTTTTTTCCTGTTCTGGTCTAATATTCCAGAATGACATCTTTGTGCTCTCTCTCTCTCTCTCTCTCTCTCTCTCTCTCTCTCCTTCTCTCAGGTGTGGTTCCAGAACAGACGAGCGAAGGAGAAGAGGTTGAAGAAGGATGCTGGACGCCATCGCTGGGGTCAGTTTTATAAAAGTGTGAAGCGCAGCCGAGGAGCGGCGAAGGTGGAGAAGGAGAGCTCAGCTGAGGATGGAGGGATCAGTGACAGTGAGCTCAGTTTCAGAGGTACACCAGCTTCGATCCTTCACTTTTACATGTATGAAGTGCGTTTTCTGAGAGGGTTTTTAGAACAAATTGATTTTCTCCCACAGAGCAGCAAAACATCTGCATTGGTATGAATCTGACTGCACAACCCTGAAACGTCTCACTGCCTAATTATGCCAAATAAGACACTGAGTTAACAAGGAAAGGATTTTGTAAATACTGCCACTGCCAAAAAATAAATAAATAAAAATAGGTTATACATTTTGTCCTCTGTAGAACAAAAGTCCATCAATCGTTTATCCACAAATAACAATTTAATTACAGGGAGACGTGCTGCATCTGCAGAATTACAAGAACCCACAGCAGACTTTTCCAGATTTAATATCATCAGTCTCGAGTTCATTATTTAGCTTCATTAGGAGTCATTGTCTCTCCAGCTTCTCTTTTTCTTTCTCAACGTTAATGAGACGATAAAAAAAACAAACCTCACAGTTTGTCCTGTTACAGATAAACTACAAAGAAAGATGTCAGAAAGCTGACTGACCGAACACTGACACTGGAGACTCCTTCCTTCCACACTGCTCTTCACTTTTTATTTTAGCTCTCCTGTATAAACACACGGCGCCATGATGATGTAATAATGAGCACATCCACTTTGTAGCAAGAAGTCCAAGTCCTGGGCTCATTTGTGTTTGAGGGCTGCATGTTGTCTCTGTGCTTGCATGGGTTTCCTTTGTGTATTCCAGTTTCCTCCAACAGTACAAAAATATGCACGTTAGACTAATTGGCTGTTCCAAATTGCCCCGAGCTGTCAGTGTGAATGATTGTATATGTATTTGCTCTCGACCTGTTTCGCTTCCCCATGACCCGACTGGGATGACATGTTTTGACTTACTTTTATTAAAATGTTTTGTTTTTTCATGAATCAATGAACACTCGTCTGGTCTGTACAAGATCTCAGTGTAAATCTGTTTGAATGGTTAAATATGGATTTGTTAAATTTGGATTCATGGAAATCAAAAAACTAACTCGATAAAAAGATGAATAATTACACAAGCGGCATGGTGGCCTCACAGCAAGAAGGTCCTGGGTTCGATTCCCAGCCTCGGTGTTTCTGTGTGGAGTTTGCATGTTCTCCTTGAGTTTGTGCGGGTTTCCTCTGTGTTCTCTGGTTTCCTCCCACTGTCCAAAAACATGCGCAGCAGGTTCATTGACTGTCCCAAATCACGCCTAGGTTTGAGTGTGAATAATTGTGTGAGTGTTCGCCCTGCGATGGCTTGGTCAGCTCTCAGAGGTGTACCCTGCCTTTGCCCTGAGTTGGCTGAGATGGGCACCAGCCTCCCCTTGATCCTAATTAGGATTGAACAGCTCAGAAAATGAATAATTACACATTTGCAATCTTACCAAAACTTACATCTGAATCTGATTTTTTTTAATTGCTTGAGTTTGATCTTCTTTGTGGGTTGATTTTGGAAAAACCCGTAAAAGTTTGTGTCTGCTTTTAAAAGGCAGCGTCTACAAGACATGAAAAAGAAAAGTACAAAGTCAATTTGATTGAAAGCGTACATGTGACAAGAAACATGGTTTCAACACATCTGCATTTTTGTTTTTTTTTAAAAAAGGTAAATCAGACAGTCCGTACCGTGGCGCAGTGGCTACTGTAGTGATGTTTCTGCTTCATGGTTTGTATTTCGTCTGGTTGATTAAGAAGCCGATTTATGTGAGTTCTGTGCGTGTTCTAAACGGAGAGAGAGAGAGAGAGAGAGAGAGAGAGAGAGAGAGACAGAAGCTGGAAACTGAGTAAACTGTGCGTCTGCAGTAGTCTGGAGACCAAAGCAAAGAACCAAAGAGTGCTGATAAAGTACTTGTGCAGTCAGCAATCGCAGTTAAAAAATAGACAAACAAGCTGATCTTGCTGATGTCATTTCCTGTCTGTAGAGCCTCTATGAAGAACCCACGTATATGTAATTATGTGTATTACTGTGTGATGTGACTTTTCTGTCTTCTTTAGAGGATCAGATCCTGTCGGAACTGGGTCACGCTACCGGTCTTTACGAGAGTGTTGGGGATGGTTCCAGCAGCAACATGATGAACGGCAGTTTCTCGTTAGAAGCAGCCAGTCCTTATTCACCCTCATCCATCAGCTCACTGCCTGGACACGCCCACCTACTCGGAGGCATGACTTTCAGCATGGAGGGGCTGACTGGAGCAACAGGTCAGCCCCTCAGAGCCGTGACCTCTGACCTTTCCACGGGCAGCAGCACCGGATATCCAGACTTCCCCACAAGCCCTGCCTCCTGGCTGGATGAGATGGACCACACCCAGTTCTGAGGTCAAAGGTTATATCAGGGAAGCCTAAGGAACAAAAGAGATTCTGGGAACCTTTTTTTGGACATTGTGATTTTAGTCTAATGCAGATCTAAGGTTAAAGGTCATGAAGTGAAGATGTATGTTGGAAAAAAAAAAAAAAAAAAAAAAAAGAAAAAAAAAAGGACACGAAGAAGTGCACACTTTCCTGAAAGGACACTTATTTATTTTGGTTTTAATATGTTCTGACAATGTTTGTCAACGTTTTTTCGTTCTCCTTGTGTGTCAGATTAATTTGTGTATGTGTGTGTGATACACAAATGATCACAATACAGGGATAAGAGTAAACACACCTTTCCAGTACTGTTTTTAACGTGCCCTCTTGGTCGAGTCATACGGTTACTTTATCAGCTGGAATGAAATGCGTTGTGACAGTCACATCACTGTAGACTTCAGGAGCACAACTTACCAAGTCGGCTTTGCTGCAATCTCTAGGAATGAGACGTTTTATTAGTGACGTACAACAATAGCGAACAAACATGCTAGCAAGGTAACAGTCTGATGTTCAGGATGTAAAGAAATTCTCTTCACGCTTGTGTGCTCCTGTTGAAGTATCCCCTCAGACGGCAGAGGTGCACACTCTTTTGGGGAAGTGTACAAGGGTACGTTAAAAACAAACTCAGAATATTCACCCATATGGCATGAATGCTGTTCGCTCTGAAGCTCCATGCTAACATGGTAACTGTTAGCACTTAACAATGCATGCTCTTTCATAATGACAGTGCGACTAAACCCTTCTGATTGACCACAGACGTAAAGCTCCACCCGTTCCACCAGGTCAGTGGGAGAGGAACTTGCACAACATGTTGATGATTTTTCTTCTTGTGGAGCGACAGCAGTGGCACAAGATTCTGACTTCACTGTGTGAGTGCACTACCAAGAGCACATTTAAGCCTTTCTATCCCTTACTAGCGACATCCATCGTTTATTATTCATTCGAGAGATTTTCTTATTTCTTATTGATGGAAAGTTGGATCCTATAATTGTTGATATTGAATCGTTGCTATCAGTTAATTGGCATGTGCCAATTTTTCCTCACAGATATCCTATAAGACAGACTGGCCCAGGGGTAGAATGGCTGAGCGGTATTAAACTTTTTATTGTCTTATTATTTATGCAATTGTCAGCATATAAATAGAGATAGAGGAGTACAACAGCATAAATATTGACACAATCAAATTATTTTTTGTGGTTCACAATCAGCTGACATAGTGTTTCTACATCACCGTCTGCTGTCCCAGACAAAATGGGTGCCCACTTTTAACACTTCCTGATCACCACAAAAAGCTTACACAGTTGTGTTTGATGGGACAAGGTTTAAAAAAAAAAAAAAAAAAAAAAAAAAAAAAAAAAAAAAAATATATATATATATATATATATATATATATATATATATATATATATATATATATAAATTACTTTATTTCAATATTTTGTGCTTCTCATGTCCAGGGTGAATTGGGAATGGCACTAGCTGTATAGCATGCTAACCTCAGAGCGTTTACTGATGCTGACTAGCTAGCTATCAACATAGTAACGTGATGTCTGTTTTATTTTGAAGAAAAGGACACACTCAAATATCTTATTTTCTTCATTTATTAGCTGTGGGGAACACAAAGCTTTTTAAAAAATAAATATTACTTAAAAATATAATGATTAGCACGTCCGCCTCACAGCAAGAAGGTCCTGGGTTCAACTCCCAGCTCAGGCATTTCTATGTGGCGTATGCATGTTCTTCCTGTGCTTGTGTGGGTTTCCTCCTGGTTCTCCGGTTTCCTCCCACAGTCCAAAAACTTACACAATAGGTTAATTGGCTGTACCAAATTTCCCTAGGTGTGAGTGTGAGTCTGAATGGTTGTGTGTGTTGGCCTTTGTGATGGCTTGGCGAGCTGTTCAGGGTGTACCCTGCCCTCGCCCAGAGTCAGCTGAGATGGGCGCCAGCCTCCCCACGACCCTAATTAAGATTAATCAGTTCAGAAAATTAATGAATGTATGAATGGATTTTAAAGATATACATACAAGTGACTATTGCTGCAGCTTAATATTCCTCCTTACTTCCTCAAAAGGTAGCCTTCCCTCTTCCAAGTACCTAGCTCCACCTAGTGGCAAGGATCATTATCTTGTATCCCATGTATACTTATATATTTTGTATATAAGTATGTCCAGTATTGGTGGATAACATCACCTTGATCAAATAATTCTCCATAATCATATTTAACCTCAATTAGTAATTGTTCAATATCTACAGGATTGCTTATAGTACAGCAGCATTTCTCTTGAAACCCCTCTGCCCTGTAGCGGTCATCCACTGACACTGAAGAATCCTTTGGTATGACATACATATATATATATATATATATATATATATATATATATATATATATATATACATACACAGACACATTATTCTGCTTTTGGAAATTTTCTTATTGAAAAATGAAGGATGATGGACACATGGAAGAAAATCATGTTTATTTACAAATTGTATTAGAGTTTGATGACTGATGAAATGAAATGACACCAGCTCATGATAGTGCACTCAGATGTAGTGATCATGCACTGCTGAAAATGAGGCCTGATGGCATTCTGATTGTACTGTCAGGGGAAGGGATATTTTCAATCAAATCTATTCAACACTGGGTTTTTTGTTTTGTTCTGTTCTGTTTTTTTTTTGCATTTAGTTATGAAGTAATAATGTAAGTTGATCAAGTAAATCAACATAAATACTACATATGAAGTAAAAACTCCATCCCTCCGATGTAGTAACATGAAATAATTATAAAAATTGTGCAAAACTGGAAAAGATTTACAACTAAACAACATGATACTCAGACAAAGAGATAATCAAGCACATAAACACATGTGTTTAAAAATATTCTCATTTATGAAGAAACATTTGATATATTTTTCCTGCAATAGCCTGGCGAGCTGTCCAGGGTGTACCCCACCCTTGCCCAGAGTCGGCTGAGATGGGAACGAGCCTCCCTGCAACCCTGATTAGGATTGAGTGGTTCAGAAAATTAATGAATGAATGATATATTTTTGGATAAAATCCTATTGATATGAATTGCGTCAGCTGATAAACCGAACCCAAAATAAATGAAATGATTCTCCGTCAGTTAAACGTTGTAAATTCTGTACAGTGTAAATTTTTGAAAAGTGTTGATTGTCTTTTTTTTTTTTTGGAGCACTATTTACTGTCATGTGTATTTCAAAACTTTGGGCCTTCTGTGCAACTGTCTGATCTGTGCAGTTAAATCTATACATTAAAAAATAAAGCAAAATAATTTGGAGCTAACAATCGTGTCCTCGCTTAAATTTAAAGCCATCAATCAATTAATTAATTAATCAATTAATCAACATCAAGAGCAAACCAACACTAATCCAAAACCAATATTAACCCAAAACCAACACTAACACAAATCCGACACCAACCCAAAACAACACAAACCCTAAACGGCCACCAGTACTAAACTGCCAATAAACCTAAACTGGTATTGACCCAAAACCGACACTAACCCTAAACCGACATTGACCCAAAACCAACATTAACCCGAAAAAGACAGTAACCCAAAACTAACACAAAGCCTAAAACACTAACCCTAAACCAACACTGACCCTAAACCAACACTAACCCAAAATCGATACTAACACAAAACCGACACACCCAAAACCGACACTATCCTCAACCGAAACTGACCCAAAACCGACACGGACCCAAAACCGACACTAATCCAAAACCGATACTAACCCAAACCCGACAGCAACCCAAAAGTGATACAAACCCGAAAGCGACACAAACCCGAAATCAACATAAAACTGAAACTGACATAAACCCTAAAATAACACATCCTAAACCGACAAAAATCCAAAACCAACAGTAACCCAAAACCAACACTGACCCAAAACAGACACTAAACTAAAGCCAATTCTGACCCTAAACCAACACAAACCCTAAACGAAACACACCTTAAACCGACACTAACCCAAAACTGACAGTAGCTCAAAACTGACACTAACCCAAAACCAAAACTAATCCAAATCCGACATTAACGAAAAACGGACTCTGACCCAAAACCAACAATGACCCAAAACCGACAGCAACCCAAAAGCGATACAAACCCAAAACCGACATCAACCCAAAATCGATATAAACCCAAAACCGACACAAACCCGAAACCGACATAAACTCTAAACCAACACTAATCCAAAAACGACACTGACAAACAAACAAAACTGACCAAAAACCGACACTGACCAAAAACCGACACTGTCCCAAAACCGACACTGATCCAAAACCGACAGTAACCCAAAATCGACACTAACACAAAACCGACACTGACCCAATACCGACACTGACCCAAAACCGACACTAACCCAAAACAAACATGAATTGAAAACCTACAGGAACCCAAAACTGACACTGACCAAAACCTGACACTGACCAAAAACCGACACTGACCCAAAACCGACACTGATCCAAAACCAACACTGACCCAAAACCAACACTGACCCAAAACCACCACTTACCCCAAAACTAACACTAATGCAAAACGGACACTAACCCAAAACCGACAGTGACTCAAAACCACCACTGACCCTAAACCGAAACTAAACCGAAACCGATGCAAATTGAAATTCAGCACCAACCCAAAACCGACACAAACCTGAAACCGACATAAACCCAAAACCGACATAAATCCTAAAACAACACACACCCTAAACCAAAACTAATCCAGAATCCACAGTAACCCAAAGCTGACATTGACCCAAAAACGACAAATACCCTAAACCAGCACTACCCCAAAACCAACAGCAGTCCAAAACCGACACTGCCCCAAAACTGACAGTAGCCCAAAATCAACACTGATCTAAAACCGGAACTAATCAAAAATCAACAGTAACACAAAACCGACAGTAACCCAAAATCGATTCTGACTTGATACCAACACTAACCCAAAACCAACACTGACCCAAAACTGACAGCAACCCAAAAGCGATACAAACCCAAAACCGACACAAACCCAAAAACGACACTAAGTATAAACCGACACAAATCCTAAAATAACACTAATCCAATACCGACACTAATCCTAAACCATCATTAACCCTAAACTGACACGAACCCTAAACAGACAACAACTCTAAACCGACAACAACCCTAAACCGACGCTAACACAAAATCGACACAAACCCAAAACCGACACAAACCCTACACAGGCACTAGCCGTAAACGAACACTAATCCTAAACAAACACAAACCCTAAACTGACACAAATCCGAAAAAGACACGAACCCTAAACCAACACTGACCTGAAACTGACACGAACCCAAAACCGACACAAAACCGGAACCGACACACACCCTCAACCGACACTAATTCATAATCGACACTAATCTGAAACCGACACTAATCCTAATTAGATACAAATCCTAAACCGACACAAACCCTAAACAGACACAAACCTTTAACTGACACAAACCCAAAACAGACACTGACCCTAAACCAACAATAACCATGAACTAACACTGACCCTAAACAGACACAAACCTTAAACTGACACAAACCCAAAACCAACAGAAACCCAAAATTGACACTGTCCCTAAACTGACACTAACCGAAAACCAACAAAAGCCAAACAGACAAAAATCCTAACACGACACTGACTCTAAACCGACACTGACCCTCAACCAACACAAACCCTAAACCGACTTCTTCTTCTTCTTTTCCCTTTGGCTGTTCCCTTCAGGGGTTGCCACAGCAAATCAGCTGCCTCCATCTCACCCTATCCTCTGCATCTTCTTCTCTTATGCCAACAACCTTCATGTCCTCCTTCACCACATCCATAAAACTCTTTGGTTTTCCCCTAGGCCTTCTGCCTGGTAGTTCCAACCTTAGCATCCTACTACCAATATACTCACTATCCCTCCTCTGCACATGTCCAAACATCTCAATCTAGCGTCTCTGACTTTTTCTCCAAAACGTCTTACATGTGCCGTCCCTCTGATGTACTAATTCCTGATCCTATCCACCCTCGTTACTCCCAAAGAGAACCTCAACATTTTCATCTCCGCTACCTCCAGCTCTGCCTCCTGTCTTTTCCCCAGTGCCACTGTTTCTAAACCATACAACATCGCTGGCCTCATCACCGTCTTATACACTTTTCCTTTCATTCTTGCCGATATGCTCCTATCACACATCACACCGGACCTGCCTGCACACGCTTCTTCACCTCTCTTCCACACTCTCCATTGCTCTGGATTGTTGAGCCTACGTGCTTAAAATCCTCCACCTTTTTTTTTTAATCTCTGCTCCCTGTAACCTCACCATTCCTCCTGGGTCCTTGTCTTTTACATAAATGTATTCTGTCTTACTGAGGCTCGCCTTCATTCCTCTCCATTCCAGGGCATACCTCCACCTCTCTAGATTTTCCTGCAGTTGGTCTCTGCTCTCACTGCAGATCACAATGTCATCTGCAAACATCATAGTCCATGGGAAATCTTGTCTCACCTCGTCTGTCAGCCTGTCCATCACCATAGCAAACAAGAAGGGGCTCAGAGCTGATCCTTGATGCAGTCCCACCTCCACCTTGAACTCTTCTGTCACACCTACAGCACACCTCACCACTGTCTTACATCTCTCATACATGTCTTGCACCACTCTAACATACTTCTCTGCCACCCCAGATTTCCTCATGCAATACCACAGTTCCTCTCTCAGCACCCTGTCATATGCTTTCTGCAGATCCACAAAGGCGCAATGCATCTCCCTCTGACCTTCTCTGTACTTCTCGATTAACATCCTCAAAGCAAACACTGCATCTGTGGTGCTCTTTCTTGGCATGAAACCAAACTGTTGTTCACAGATGCTGACCTCTGCCCTTAGTCTAGCTTCCACTATTCTTTCCTATTACTTCATCGGCTCATGAACTTTATCCCTCTGTAGTCACCACAACTCTGCACATCTCCCTTGTTCTTAAAAATGGGCACCAGCACACTTCTCCTCCATTCCTCTGGCATCTGATTACTTTCTAAGACCTTGTTGAATGTTCTTGTCAGAAAATCTACTGCGACCTCTCCTAGACACTTCCATCTGCAAGCACTTCTTGACCACCCAAAGCCTGTTTCAACTCCTCCTTGAAGACAACCCGACACTCTTCTTTTTTCAGCTTCCACCACTTTGTCTTCTGCTCTGCCTTTGCCTTCTTCACCTTCCTCTGAACCACTGAACATTTTATCATAATTTTCTTGACAATTACCAGCTATTTTAACAAGATTTTCACCATATCAACGTATTCACAATGGCTGATTCATTACCGTCTATGGACTGGGGCGCTAGTGATTTAACAGAGCATTTCAAATTGTTTAAACAAAAGGTTGAACTATATTTCATCATTAAGAATGTGAAAGAAGAGAAACAGATGCCATATATACTTTGTGCAGTAGGAGATGAAGGACTTAAAAGTTTTAATTCATGGACATTGACAGAAGACCAACAAAAGGATCCTAAACATGTATGGAAACTTTTTGTGAAACAACTAGAACCAGCAGAAAACTTTCGAGTTGCTAGACTAAAACCAGAACAAAAAGGAATCATTGGATGATTTTGTGACAAGATGCAGGAGACAGGCTAACAAATGTGGGTTCAAAACAGATGCATTCAATGGACGAATTGTAGAACAGATTATAGCTTCTACCAGCATACCAGAGTACCAGAAAGCATTGCTAGAAAAAGCACTAGGTTTCCAGCTTGACGACGCACTCCACCTTGGACGAACATTCGATGCTACCCAGCAAAGTATACAAGAGCTCAAATCAATGGGAGCGAATGCCACACCAGTTAACACAGTATCTGTCAATGCTATGCACACAAAACATCGTCAGTCTCATTGCCTGAAATGTGGACGTGATCATCCACGTCAACCACCAGAGATGTGCCCAGCTCACAATTCCATCTGTGATAATTGTGGCAAACAAGGACACTGGAAAAAGTTGTGCCTGACTACAAAATACTCAAGACGAGTATAAAGATGACAAACATGCACAAATGCCATTATCATTGATTGGAAGCTTTTATTACAAACATCCTGTGGAGAATGATTCCGAAGGAATAAATAAATGTTAGAATAGTCGTTCCAGTCTAAATTTATACTCTCTCTCTCTCTCTCTCTCTCTCTCTCTCTCTCTCTCTCTCACACACACACACACACACACACACACACATGCACACTCTCACACACACACAGATGCATTTATTAGCAGGAGAAAGCTTCATCATGGTTAGAAAAAGAGCTGTGATGAAGAGATCCACTATGTTCTGTTTTCACTTCTCCTTGGAGGTTGGTGTCTACTTACCATCATGATGACTATTCAGTGACTTTATCAGCCATGTTGAAGTACACGGAATGTGCATGTGGGAGGGCACTGGTGGTTTAGTGGATAAGGCGATGGGTTACTGATCCGAAGGTCAGCAGTTCAATCACCACTGTTGGGCCCTTGAGCAAGGCCCTTATCCCTCAATTGCTCAGTTGTATTAAAAAAAGATCATTGTAAGTCACTCTGGATGAGTGTGTCTGCCAAATATCGTAAATGTCATGGAATCAAGTTAACGGTTTACCCAGGAGGCATTTCTGAAGTCTGACTCCATTTAGTGTTTTAAGCCACATCAACTTTTAATTGTATGTGTTTATGGTTAACTTTCTCTCAAAAATGAAATCAGTCAGCACATGGGCGTGGTGGTCAGCACTTCTGCCTCACAGAAAAAAAGACCTGGGTTTGAGTCCTGGGCTCGAACAGGCTATCTCTTTGTGGGGTTTGTATATTCTCCATGTGTATGCGTGGGTTTCTTCTAGGTACAGTACCCTGATTTCCTATTGCAGAATCACGAAGCAGCTACTAGTCAGAGAGCGTGAAGGTCACCATACACTGGCCTCCATAAGTATTGGCACCTCTAGTTACAATGTCTTCCTTAGGTTCGCATTTCTATATATGGCATTGGTTTTACATCGGATGCCCTTCCTGACACAACCCTCTCATTCATCTGGGCTTGGGACCAGCGTAAGGAAGAGACACTGCATTGTGTCCCCCCACGGCACCCAAAACCGAGACAAACAATAAACCCACACAAACCCTTAACTGACACGAACCCAAAACCAACAAAATAAGCCTTAACTAATAAAACTAACCCAAAACCAACTCGAACCCTAAACAGACACTAATCCTGAACCGACAGAAACCCTTAACTGACACAAATCCTAAACCGATGATAACCGTAAACCGACACGAACCCTAAACCAACACTAACCCTAAATCGATACTAATCATAAACTTATCCTAAACAGACACAAACCCTAAACAGACACAAACCCTAAACAGACACAAACCCTAAACAGACACAAACCCTAAACTGACACAAACCCTAAACAGACACAAACCCTAAACTGACACAAACCCTAAACAGACACAAACCCTAAACAGACACAAACCCTAAACAGACACAAACCCTAAACAGACACAAACCCTAAACAGACACAAACCCTAAACAGACACAAACCCTAAACAGACACAAACCCTAAACTGACACAAACCCTAAACAGACACAAACCCTAAACAGACACAAACCCTAAACTGACACAAACCCTAAACCGCACGACCCAAAACCGACACCCACCCAAAACCAACACTAACCAGAACTGACACAAACCCTAAACTGACACAAACCCTTAACCGTTACAAATCCAAAACGAAAATAACCCTAAACCAACACGAACCCTAAAGAGATACTAGCTGTAAACCGACACTAACCTTTAACCGACACTAACCCTGAACCAACATTAACCCTAAACTAAAACTAACCGTAAACCATCACTAATCCTAAACCGACACTCATCCTAAACCGACACTAACCGTAAACCGATACTGACCCTTAACAGACACAAACTCAAAACCGAGACAATCCCTTAACCAACACAAACTCTAAACTGACACAAACTCTTCACCGACACTAAACCAACCAAAAACCTTCACCAACATCAACCCTAAACCAACACAAACCCTGAAACGATACAAATCCTAAAACAACAATAACTTTAAACCAACTAATTAATAACCCTAACCAACCGACACTAACCCGAAAGCAACACAAACCCTAAACCGATACTAGCCCTAAACCGATATAAACCTGAAATCAAAAAAATCAGTAACCAACACTAACCCTAAACTGACACTAATCCTAAACAGACACAAACCCTGAACGACACCAACTCTAAACCGACACCAACCCAAAACCGACACAAACCCTTAACTGACACAAATCCTGAACAACAATCACCCAAAACTGACACAAAACCTGAAGAGACACTACCCGTAAACCGATACTAAACCTTAACCATCAGTAACCCTAAATCGACACTTATCCTAAACCGACATAAACCCTTAAGTGACACAAACCTGAAACCGACACTAAACCTAAACAGACACTAATCCTTAATGGACACTAACCCTACACCGACACTAACCGTAAACCGACACAAACCCTAAACAGACACTAATCCTAAACAGACACTAATCCTAAACAGACACTAATCCTAAACTGACAGAAACCCTTAACTGACACAAATCCTAAACCGATAATAACCGTAAACCGACACGAACCCTAAACCAACACCAACCCTAAATCAATACTAACCATAAACTGACACTTATCCTAAACAGACACAAACCCTAAACTGACACAAACCCTAAACCGGCACCGACCCAAAGCCGACACCCACCCAAAGCCGACACTAACCAGAACTGACACAAACCCTAAACCAACACTAACCTAAAACTGACACAAATCCTAAATGACAATAACTCAAAACCGACATAAACCCTATAGAGACACTCACCATAAACCAATACTGACCGTAAACTGACGCTAATCCTAAACAAACACTAATCCTGAACCGACACTAACCATAAACTGACACTAATCCTAAACTGACACTAACTGTCAACTAACACAAACCCTCAAAAGACACAAACTCTAAACAGGCACAAACTCTAAACCAAACTCTAAACCTAAACTGATATTAACCTTTAACCAACACAAACCCTTAACTGACTCAAACCCTATACTGACATTGACCCTAAACAGACACAAACCCTGAACCGACACTAGCCCTAAACTAACACAAACCCAAAACTGGCACAAACTCTTAACCGACACAGACCTTTAACCGACACAAACCCTAAACCAACACTAATCCTAAACTGACAGCAACTGTAAATTGACACTAATCCTAAACCAACACTAACCGTAAACCAACACAAACCCTCAAAAGACACAAACTCTAAACCAAACACTAAACCTAAACCGATATTAACCTTTAACCAACACTAATCATAAACAGACAAAAATCCTAAATAGACACTAACCCTAAACCAACACTAGCAGTAATCCGACACAAACCCTAAACCGACACTAACTGTAAACCGACACAAAGCTTAAACAGACACAAACCCTAAACCGACACTAATCCTAAACCGACACCCTAAACCCACACTAATGTAAAACGACATTCACCCTAATCCAACACTGATCTAAAACTGACACTAACCCGAAACTGACATTAACTATAAACCGACACTAACCCAAAACGACACAAATCCAAACCCAACATCCACCCAAAAAAGACACTCACCTTAAACCAACACATGCCCTAAACTGACACTAACCCAAACCGGCACAAACCCAAAATAAAACTTACCCCAAAGTGTAACTAATTCAAAACTTACACTAACTAACTTTAAACCGACACTAATCCAAAACAGCACTTATCCAAAAGCATCACTAATTAAAAACTGACACAAACCTTAAAATTGACACAAACCCCAAACCGACACGAACCCAAACTGGCACTGACCCAAAACAAAACTTATCCAAAAGCATCACTATTTCAAAACCCACACTAACACAAAATCGAGACTAAACCAAACCAACACTAACCCTAAACCACCACAAACTGTAAAACTGACACTGACCCTAAATCGACAACAATCTGAAACCAACACTGAACCTTAAACAACACAAAATCAAAACTGACACAAACCCTAAACTGACAATAACCCTAAATCGACACTAATCCAAAACCCACACTAACCCTAATCTGACACTAACCCTAAACTGACACGAACCCTAAATCGACACTAATCCAAAACCCACACTAACCCTAATCTGACACTAACCCTAAACTGACACGAACCCTAAACCGACACTAATCCAAAACCAACACGACAATGACCCTTCACCGACACAAACCCAAAAGAAAACTCACCCCAAAGCATCACTAATTCAAAACTGACACTAACTCTAATCTGACACTAATTCTGAGCCGACAGCAGTCCTAAATTTACACTAATCCTCAAACGACACTAATCCAAAATCGACACAAACTCAAAAGCGAGACAAACCCAAAAGCGACACTAACTTTAAACTGACACTAAACATGAACTGACATTCATCCTGAACCAACACTAGTCCTAAACATTCATTCATTTTCTGAACTGTTTAATCCTAATTAGGGTAGCGGGAAGGCTGGCACTCTTCTCGGGCCGACTCTGGGCAAAGGCAGAGTACACCCTGGACAGCTCGCCAGGCCATCGCAGGGCAGAAACATGCTGACTGCCCTGGTTCAAATTAGTAAAAAAATAAAATAAATAAACAAAATCGTTGAAGTGTTCTCACAAATATCTACACAGTGCAGCTAACTGGGTTATCAAAGGCGGGCCATGTCTGTCACTGTCTATGGTGAGAGGTTCATGTAAAAGAACCATTGCTGACTTTCGTAAAGAGGAGCTGCAAAGCCATCATGCAAATCTCTGCCAAATTAAACGTGTGAATCATTTTCTGTGGTGACCCCTGATAAAGGGAAAAGCCGAAAGGAAATCTCTCATTAAAGGGTTATGCACTGTGGTGGCATAGTGGTTAGCACGTCCACCTCACAGCAAGAAGGTTTTGGGTTTGATTCCCAGCTCGGATGTTTCTATGTGGAGTTTGCATGTTCTCCCCGTGTTTGCGTGAATTTGCTCCAGGTACTCCGGTTTCCTTCCACATTCCAAAACCATGCACAGTAGGTTAATTGGCTGTTTCAAACTGCTCCTAGGTGTGAGTGTGAATGGTCGTGTGAGCGTCACCCCTGCAACCCAGTGTTTACCTTGCCCAGGGTTGGCTGAGGTGGGCACCAGCCTCCCCGTGACCCTAATTAGGATTAAGCAGTTCAGAAAATGCATGGGTGAATTACAGCATTAACTTCAAGAGTAATTCCTGTTCACTGCCTCAGTAGGCTTTGTATCTTGATGAACTGCAGTACTTTACAGAACCACTAATTGTTTGGTGGAATCCTGCTGCTTTTTTAAGCTTCTGAAAGGAAAAAGGAACTAAATAAACTTACTGTAATCAAACCAGTTCGTGTTAACATATGCTATCACTTCATTAAAACCACACGCAATACAAAACCTTTATTCTGGTTGGAAAGTTGTGAAGTTGCAACGCCAATTTTTAAAAGCTTTCTTAAATATTTCCAGGCTGTTTCCTTGTTTTCATCTGGAAATTTCCTAAATGTGGCTCTCATGCGGAGTCACTTTTTTAACAGGGGGCTGACCATGAAAAGGCATCCAACAGTTTGAACTTTGTAGTGTGAGACATCATAGATTTTATTGGAGCTGCCAGGCACACTGTGGAATCCCACAACAGAAGATCTGGATGGAAATTCCGTTGTTAATGTTGATAGAAGACGGTCCTTGTATTGACTGATCTTCTGTTCCATGGTGCTCTTTTTGTTTGTTCTTTATTTATAACTTCTTTTAATTTATCCTTCTGTTTCCATCTTCTTTAACCTATGTTCCTCTCAGGAGGTCACACCAACAATCTCTAGTTCGTCTTTTTGTAGGTGCATCGTTGATCTCAACCCCTCCTAGCCCTAAACCATTTCTAACTCGGGCCCACTCCTAAGTAGGACTGGGTACCGAAACCTGGTTCCAATAGGTCATATACTCTCAATATCCACCTGACGGAATCAGAATTGTCAGGAAGAGTAGGCAAAGGAGCATGTCTGTACCATTAAATTCTCACTTCAAATAGGAATTGAAGTCGTATCACTCAAGGGAGCATTTAGGTTTCATCTCATTATTTACCATCATGACTGTAAATCTGTAGTCTATGCATTCTATTCATTCATCCATTTTCTGAACCTAATTAGGGTCACAGGAAGGCTGGCACCCATCTAAGCCGACTCTGGTCGAGGGCTGTATACACCCTGGACGGCTTGCCAGGCCATCACAGGGCAGATACATGCTAATGGCTATGCAACTGCTCTTGACGAAAGTCATCAATGATTCTTTTACATGAACCTCACACCATAGACAGTGAAAGACATGGACGACTTTTGATAACTTAGTTAGCTGCACCAGGGGGACAGTGACAAATGTTGAGAGTGGAACTTGAACCACTGACTTTAGGAGCAGTGATCCAGCGCCCTTTACCACCAGGCCGCCACTGCCCGCATAGTCTATGCAATGTTCGGTAATTTTTGTTGTTGTTTTGTTTTCTTTTCCACTAATTCCCGAAGTCATATGCTCGTGCAACATGTCAGGATAGTAAGGAGGACTAACAGGTACATGCTGTGCAGTGTACGGTCTGTATTTAGAACAATGTTTGAATGAGACACAGAGAAATGTTGCAATATAACAACATGCAAAACTGTAATTATATGCAAAATTACACGTTTGAAAAAATAATCAGAGTAATAAATGAACAAACAAATAAACAAACAACAGGAGGCTGGGAAATTCGGTCACAACTCCATAGGTCCAGTGACTCCAATATTGGGAATTCCGGGCCGAGACAAAGCCCGACCAACTGAAACCTGTGACTCTGTAGCTCAAACTGACCCTGAGCAAATCAAATCCCTAAAGTGAAACAATCCTGTCTCTCTCTCTCTCTCTCTCTCTCTCACACACACACACACACACACACACACACACACCAGGAGCAGCCCATGTGTTCAACATGCTGGTGCTCGGGGCAGTAAAATCTTGTTAATTCGCTCACTGTGGGAAATAGGGACAGATGACTTGACAGTGCTGTTTTAAACACATGCTCACACACACACACACACACACACACACACACACACACACACACACACACACACACACACACAACATTGAATACAGTATACTCCTAAACACCACGTACTGTAAACATACATTGACATGTGCATGATCAAACTCAAACTCTCTCTGACACACGAGTAAAAAGTAAAGACACATAAATAATTAGAAGTGCGTGCATTAGACGATCGGCATGGTGGCATACGACTCGGCCATTGATCGCCTCATTAATGTCTGAGTGCAACGGCACAGCTTTACCAAGACAAACCGCCACACACTCATTCAGGATAATTTACACACCACTTACAGCTCTGAGATACGGATAAATCTGAACAAATTCCTGCACGCTACACTTTCGCAAAGATGACAAACATGCACAAATGCCATTATCATTGATTGGAAGCTTTTATTACAAACTTCCTGTGGAGAATGATTCCGAAGGAATAAATAAATGTTAGAATAGTCGTTCCAGTCTAAATTTATACTCTCTCTCTTTCTCTCTCTCTTTCTCTCTCTCTCTCACACACACACACACACACACACACATGCACACTCTCACACACACACAGATGCATTTATTAGCAGGAGAAAGCTTCATCATGGTTAGAAAAAGAGCTGTGATGAAGAGATCCACTATGTTCTGTTTTCACTTCTCCTTGGAGGTTGGTGTCTACTTACCATCATGATGACTATTCAGTGACTTTATCAGCCATGTTGAAGTACACGGAATGTGCATGTGGGAGGGCACTGGTGGTTTAGTGGATAAGGCGATGGGTTACTGATCCGAAGGTCAGCAGTTCAATCACCACTGTTGGGCCCTTGAGCAAGGCCCTTATCCCTCAATTGCTCAGTTGTATTAAAAAAAGATCATTGTAAGTCACTCTGGATGAGTGTGTCTGCCAAATATCGTAAATGTCATGGAATCAAGTTAACGGTTTACCCAGGAGGCATTTCTGAAGTCTGACTCCATTTAGTGTTTTAAGCCACATCAACTTTTAATTGTATGTGTTTATGGTTAACTTTCTCTCAAAAATGAAATCAGTCAGCACATGGGCGTGGTGGTCAGCACTTCTGCCTCACAGAAAAAAAGACCTGGGTTTGAGTCCTGGGCTCGAACAGGCTATCTCTTTGTGGGGTTTGTATATTCTCCATGTGTATGCGTGGGTTTCTTCTAGGTACAGTACCCTGATTTCCTATTGCAGAATCACGAAGCAGCTACTAGTCAGAGAGCGTGAAGGTTACCATACACTGGCCTCCATAAGTATTGGCACCTCTAGTTACAATGTCTTCCTTTGGTTCTTATGAATAAAATCGTTTCTTTTTTTTCTAAATAATATAGGACCACAATCGGAAAAAAAAGGAAAATCAAACCTTGAATGCAAGTGCATTTATTCAGTGGTTAAACAATTCTACATTAAGAAATATTTATTTTATATCAAATCATGTGCCCCACAATTATATGCTCCCTGATGTTAATACTTTGTATGAATTGTCTAGGAGAGGTAGCAGTAGACTTTTTGACAAAAACATTCAATAATCTTGGAGAAGTGCGCTATTGCCCATTTTTAAGAGCAGACGTGCAGAGTTGTGGCAACTACAGAGGGATAAAGTTAATGAGCCATACGATGAAGTTAGACTAAGGGCAGAGGTCAGCATTTGTGAAGAACAGTTTGATTTCATGCCAAGAAAGAGCACCACAGATGCAGTATTTGCTTTGAAAATGTTAATAGAAAAGTACAGAGAGGGTCAATCGGAGCTGCATTGTGCCTTTGTGGATCTGAAGACAGCATATCATTGGGTATCAAGAGAGGAACTGTGGTATTGCATGAGGAAGTCTGGAGTGGCAGAGAAGTATGTTAGAGTGGTGCAGGACATGTATGAGAGATGTAAGAGACTGGTGAGGTGTGCTGTCGGTGTGACAGAAGAGTTCAAGGTGGAGGTGGAACTGCATCAGCTCTGAGCCCCTTCTTGTTTGCTGTGGTGATGGACAGGCTGACAAAAATCTCCATGGACTATGATGTTTGCAGATGACATTGTGATCTGTAGTGAGAGAGGTGGAGGTATGCCCTGGAATGGAGAGGAATAAAGGTTAGCCTCAGTAAGACAGAAAATATGTGCGTGAATGACAAGGACCCAAGAGGAACGATGAGGTTAAGAACGGTGAAGTTTGTACGATGAATGGTGAGGGGAAAAGTGCTTGCAGCTTGCATCGAACCTGCCGATCTTGTTTTAACACCAGAAATCGAGCTGGGTCGCATCGGTATCCTGAGCCATCTACCCCCAAAGCTACAAGAGCTGCTGCGCTTGGCGAAAACTTTTCAAGCTACTAGCGGATACAGGTTCCGTTGGGCCAAATCAACTGGGGTATGCCTGAGAATGTCAAAGAACTCGAGGGTCATTCGCATTAATGCGGAAGATGATCTGGAAGTACTAAGGAATGAGAGAGATGATCGTGATTTTCCAGGCAAAACCAACTCAAATGCATCAAGCCATGGTTACAATACAAGATGGAACTTAGTCATATAAGTGTTTAAACCCCATGTCTTGTGAATTTTGGAAGCAAACTGTCTCAGAAAGAGATGAAAGCCCTTTTTAAAGAACTGCCGTATAACAAGGAAAATATTGAAATCTCTCATGGCAAGTTTAATAACAGCTTGAACTCTACATTACCAACCAAGAAATATCTTGTAAGACTACCTAGCTTGTATGACTTGGATCTATTCTCCCTCAACACTGTCTCAGATTTAAACTCTGGTTTAGATGCTTGTTTATCAGAAATACATTGTAGATGTTATTCAACACACAGTTTTAGCATGTAAAAAAACATGATACCAATTGCTCAATACTAGATAGCAGTCTTTCTTTTTTACACGATAACATAAGAAGTTTACAGAAAAATCTCGATAATTTTCAGAATCACCTACTTCATAAGTTAAATTATAATTTTAGTATTATTGGCATTTCCGAAACACGAATTACAAAGCCAGATTCGGAATCACTGAGCTTAAATCCCAACATTCCAAGGTATTGAATCTTTTCAGGCACTTCTTCTTCTTTTCCTTTTCGGATTTTCCCCTTTTTTCAGGGGTTGCCACAGTGAATCATCTGATTTGCACATTTGATTTGGCAGAGGTTTTTACGTCGGATGCCCTTCCTGACACAACCCTTTAGCAAGGGACAGAAACACGCTGATGGCTTTGCAGCTACTCTTTACGAAGTCGGCAATGGATTTTAAATTGCCTCACACGCCGTTAAATTTTCAGGATTATTTCAATCAATAGGATTATTTCAATGATTACAATCTCAACCTGGAAAAATATAGTTCATGTGGTAAACCAGTTTTTATTCTGGTCGACTTTAACGTGAATCTCCTCCGCTCCAGTACTTGTAAGTATGCTTCCGAATTTCTTTTATCTCTTCAAAGTTGTGGATTCATCCCAATAATTGATAAACCACCCGGATACACAATGGATCAGCCACACTAATTGATAATATCTTAATTAATGATATGGCTAACGATTCCGTTGTTAGCGGTAACATCATCTCATCTGATCATTTTTCTCAATTCTGTGTTCTCCCTGGCCACAATTATGAGATGTCGAAAAAACTAACAAGGGAAAAAATTCGTGATTTCACAAACTTATCTGAACAAGACTTTCTATTCGACCTAGCACAAATTGATTGGGATAATATAGAAGCAGTGAATGGAAACGTGGATATTGTATTCATTTCTCATTTCTCTTTAATACGATGAATAAAGTCTTAAAGAAACATGCTCCATTTAAAAGCAAATCTAAGAGGAAAGCTAAGCAACTAAAAAAAAAAAACCATGGATAATCCCAGGTATCTTAAATTCATTCAAACTAAAAAACAAATATTTTCATCTGGTCATACAGAAAAATGCAAGTTGTATCGAAATAAAATAACAAGTCTTACAAGGATAAGCAAAAGAAATTATTTCCACAAGTTTTTCTTGTAAGATCTGAATAATAAAAAGAAAACCTGGGAAATGATTAACAACCTAATTCAAAAGTTCAGAAGTAAAAAAACCTCTCATTTCTGTTATTAAGAAACCACAAGACAGCTATGTTACGAACAATCCCAAAGAAATTCCTGATGTCCTCAATGAGCACTTTGCAACTGTGGGGCCTACACTAGCATCTAGAATGCTATTCAGGTCAAGTAACTTTAAAGAGTATCTCGTGTCTTCTCTCTTTTCTTTGTTTTTTTCTGCTTCTGTTACATCTCAAGAAATAGAAAATGAAATAATGCTCTTACCCCTAACAAAGCCTATGATGTATACTCCCTCCCCGTGCATATTCTAAAGCAGTGGTTGTTAACCTTGTTGGTGGTACTGAACCCCACCAGTTTCATATGCTTATTCACCGAACCCTTCTTTAGTGAAAAATAAAATAGGATTTTTTTTTTCAAATTCAAGACACAGGTATATGTTTTTACTGTGACACCAAAATGAACCATGCATTAACATCACTGTGTTCAAAGGAAAAAACCAATACAATGCATGAACTTCCCCATCATAACTACTAAGATTTTTATGTGAGGTGCGTATCTGAGTGTGTGCACGCGCACGCGTCTGTATGTGTGTGTATTTATGTTTTATTTACATCTTATGCATTATTTTTGAATGTTTAATCATTATTATAAGCATTTATAGTATTGAATATGTATTTATTGATATTATATGTACATATACATGTACGTATACGTCAGTCAGCACAGGGTTGATCCTACTTTGCAAATCATGCAGATAGGACGCCGACTAATATCACGTTCCATTATATATGTGAATCCATGTTGTACATGTTCAGCCGACCCCTTTCTTTTTTTACTCAACATAGTATGGATTAAAACATTAAGAATGAAATCACACAACGTACCATCACAACAGTCACAATTAGACTACTGAGCGCACCAAATTTCCTGCAGCACAGATTGGCCAAGCAATGTAGCGTGATCACCTGCAGCCAGTGATGGCCAAGCGGGGCGGGGTGTGTCGTCATGAATATGAGTCAGGTGTGTGTCTTGACCTCCGCCGAACCCCTGAGACTGACTCACCGAACCCCTAGGGTTCGATCGAACCCAGCTTAGGAATCACTGGTCTAAAGTGTGCGAGGTCTATCATATCGGAACCTATTGCGAATTTGATAAATAAATCCATAAGTACCGGAGTATTCCCATCTAAATTAAAACAAGCTAAGATAATTCCTATATATAAAGGGAGAGAGGAGACAGATCCCGGCAACTACCGACCTATTTCCCTTCTTTTTATTTTTAATTGTATAATTGAAAAAACATGTATAATAGGCTTAAATCTTTAATCAGTAAACACAATATTCTTTGCTCCTTCTAGTATGGATTTCGTGATAATTTCTCTACAGAGCATGCACTTTTAGACGTTGTTAACAAAATTCAGTACAACATGGATAAAAATCTATACTCTTGTGGCATCTTCATAGATCTACAGAAGGTATTTGCTATGGTGAATCATGAAGTACTTTTATACAAATTACAACACAAGGACATACGAGGTATGTTACATGACTGGTTTCGCTCATATCTTACAGAGAGATATCAAACAATTAAAATTGGAAGTTACATTTCTAGGAAAGAGCGAGTTGTATGTGGGGTACCTCAAGGGTGCATCCTTGGTCCATTATTGTTTCGTATTTATATCAATGATATTGTCGCTTCCTCGAGAAAGCTTGATTTTTTCCTATTTGCTGATGACACTAACCTTCTTTATGTAAAAAAGATATGAAATCACTGGAATCTACTTTAAATAAAGCGATGGAAAATGTATGTCAATGACTTATTGACAACAAATTAACACTGAATATAAAAAAAATCAAATTATGTGATATTCAGACCTCATCAAAAGCATCAGAAATATAACTTAAACCTTAAAGTATTTAATAATGCTTCACGAAAACTGGAACAGCTTGAACAAAAAGAATATGTTAAGTATCTTGATGTATTTATTGACTCAAATCGCTCCTGGAAGTTTCACATTGATTGTGTAACACTCAAAATAAGTAGAACAATCGGAATTATCCCACGCATAAGACAATTTGTTCCCCAGTCAATCATAATAGACATATATCAATCTCTAATGCAGCTGTATCTTTTTTTATGGTCTGGCGGTATGGGGACAAACATCTCGAAAGAATCTGGACAAAATTTTCATATTACAAAAGTGTGCCCTTGGCTTAATATACTTTGCCACTGATAGAGAACACGCTATTCCATTCTTTTTAGATTCTCACATTCTCCCCGTGGAAATGCTTTATTTTAAAACTATAGCTTTACTAATGCATGGCATTAATACTCGTGTTGCTCCACCTAACCTTGTACATTTATTTATTTTTTCAAATATTGTTCATCATCACTACACCAGATCCACATCTTCTGGAAAGTTTTATTTAAAGCCCTCTAGACCAGTGATTCCTAACCTGGGTTTGATCGAACCCTAGGGGTTCGGTGAGTCAGTCTCAGGGGTTCGGCGGAGGTCAAGACACACACCTGACTCATACTCATGACGACACGCCCCGCCCCGCTTGGCAATCACTGGCTGCAGGTGATCACGCTACATTGCTTGGCCAATCTGTGCTGCAGGAAATTTGGTGCGCTCAATAGTCTAATTGTGACTGTTGTGATGGTACGTTGTGTGATTTCATTCTTAATGTTTTAATCCATACTATGTTGAGTAAAAAAAGAAAGGGGTCGGCTGAACATGTACAACATGGATTCACATATATAATGGAACGTGATATTAGTCGGCGTCCTATCTGCATGATTTGCAAAGTAGGATCAACCCTGTGCTGACTGACGTATACGTACATGTATATGTACATATAATATCAATAAATACATATTCAATACTATAAATGCTTATAATAATGATTAAACATTCAAAAATAATGCATAAGATGTAAATAAAACAAATACACACACATACAGACGCGTGCGTGTGCACACACTCAAATGCGCACCTCACATAAAAATCTTAGTAGTTGTGATGGGGAAGTTCATGCATTGTATTGGTTTTGTTCTTTGAACACAGTGATGTTAATGCATGGTTCATTTTGGTGTCACAGTAAAAACATATACCTGTGTCTTGAATTTGAAAAAAAAAAATCCTATTTCACTAAAGAAGGGTTCGGTGAATAAGCATATGAAACTGGTGGGGTTCAGTACCGCCAACAAGGTTAACAACCACTGATCTAGACTATCACAACAAGCCAATGCCTTTTCATATCTTGGTGTTAAGTTATGGAACAAAATCCCTAAATCATTTCGAGAGAAAGGAAGAAACATATTCAAAAACAATGTCAATCGCATACTTTTTAGGTTTTTAGGATTTACATTAATGTTTCTAATCAGATAAATTTATTTTCTGATTTTTGTGAATTGTACAATTGATTTTCGTATTCCATTTCCTTTTTTCTTTTTCTTTTTTTTCTCTTTGTTCAATATTATGTTGTACCGTAAAATTCACGATCTTTTTCTGTTCAATAGTTCCCCTTTACTTTTTTAAGGAAACTGCTTGAAAATAAATACAAATAACTATTTAAATTAAAAAACAACAAAACAAATATGGAAAATATACTGTAAAGGATAATATATCTTGTGAAACCCATCCTGCCTTGATTAGTTTTCCTATTTGCGGGATGGTTTCAGCTGTTTACCTGTAACCATTTGATTTACAATAAATTCAATTGAATTGAATGAATTGGAGATAAAACTGCAATACAAAATATAAAGTTCATGAACCCTTAAAAAAACTTGTTTGGACATGTACAGAGGAGGGACAGTTAATATATTGGTAGTAGGACGTTGAGGTTGGAATTACTTGGCAGAAGGCCTAGAGCAGGGGTGTCAAACTCGTGCCACAAAGGGCCGTGTGGCTGCAGGTTTTTATTTCAACCAAGCAGCAGCACATCTGACTTGGCTCGTTTAAATCAAGTGATTTGAGTATTCAGGCAGTTGATTGGTTAGCCTCTGTACAGAGCAAATAGATTGACCAATCAACTGCCTGAATACTCAAATCAATTAATTTAAATGAGCCAAGTCAGGTGTGCTGCTGCTTAGTTGAAACAAAAACCTGCAGCCACATGGCCCTTTGTGGCATGAGTTTGACACCCATAGCCTAGAGGTAGACCAAAGAGGAGGTTTATGGATGTGGTGAAGGAGGACATGAAGGCAATTGGTGTAAGAGAAGACGATGCAGAGGATAGGGTGAGATGGAGGCAGATGATTCTCTGTGGCGACCCCTGAAGGGAACAGCCAAAAGGAAAAGATGATGTTAAATACTTTGTATGACCGCCTTTTACAAACAAAACAGCACCTAATCTTTTATAATGTTTCACGAAATGGGAGGATACAGAAAGAGGATCTTGGACCATTTCCCCTCTGCACAATCTCTCTAAATCATTCAGTGACCTGGTCCTCTCGTCTGCACTCTCCTCTTCGGCTCAATCCACGGGTTCTCAATAGAGTTGTGGTCTGGGGACTGAGATGGCCATGGGAGGAGCTTGATTCTGTGTCAGGTGACCCATTTCTGTGAAGATTTGGCTACAGAGTTTAGGGTCATTATCTTGCTGAAAGGCCCAGTGACGGCTCATCTTCAGCTTTTGGGCAGAGCCATCAGATTTTGATTTAAAATGTCCTGGTATTTCAAAGTGTTCGTGATGCCCTGCACCCTATCGAGGTTCCTGAGGCCTCTGGAAGAGAAACAAACCCACAACGTCACTGAACCTGCCCCCAGACTTCACAGTGGACATAAGGTGCTTTTCTGCATTCTCATCGTCTGTGTTCCACCAGACCCACTTACAGTGTTTGTTGCCAAAAAGCTTTATCTTAATCTCATCTGACCAAAGCACACGGTCCCAGTTGAAGTTCCAGTACCGCTTAGTGAACTCCAGATGTTTGCGCTTATGATTGTGAGAAAAAAGTTTTTTTTGCCTGCATGCTTCCCAAATAACTTGTTGGCATGTAGATGGTTGTTTTGGAAACTTTATGACCCCATGATGCTCCCATTTGTTGTGATTCTGTAACAGGAGAACTTTTTATTTCTCTTACCCTGCTCCTGACTGTGTGTGGTGGTAAGATATTCTCATGCCCTCATCCAGGCTTGTTTACCACTGTTCCGGTTGTAACTTCTTAATGATTCCTCTGACAGTAGATATGTGCGGGTGCAGGTGAGGGGTGATTTTCTTGTAGCCGTTGCCTGACTTGTGAAGGTCGACAAACATCTGCATTACTTGAATGGTGTTTTCCTTTGTGTTTTCCTTGTTGAAGAGTGGATAAGAGAAATGGCCTCCAGGCCACGTCATATTAATACCCCCAGGGAAACAGGTGAAATTACTAATTAAATGTTTCTACATACTCTGCTCAACTTTGTAAACTACTATAGAAATGACTGAAACACTTTAACTACATTTATTTCCTCAGAATTGTAAAAGGGCCAATAATTGTGGAACAGTATTTTTTTTCTTAGTCAGGGATTTGTTTTTTGCCTTAAAATTCACTTGAGTTGAAGTTTACATTTTCAACAATTTTCAGTGTGAGTTTTCTTCTTTTCCTTTCGGCTTTTCCTTTCTGGGGTCGCCACAGCAAATCATCTGCCTCCATCTCACCCTATCCTTTGCATCTTCTTCTCTTATACCAGCTACCTTCATGTCCTGCTTCACTACATCCATGAATCGTCTCTTTGGAATTTTCAGTGCGAGTATGCTTCTACAATGAAAATTGAATTTTTAAATGGCTTTTAACACATCTTAGCCAATTTGATCCAGTTTAATTTATATAGAGGTTTTTACAATTGGCATTGCTGAAAAGCAGTTTACACAGTAAAAGCAAAGCTGAAGGATCAGGATCACCTGCAGCACAGAAGGAAAATATGTATCTCAACAAAAAACAGAGAGAGAGAGAGAGAGAGAGAGAGAGAGACTCATACTAGTGTAATGGAAAATATTATTGCTGAGTGCAGCAGGGACTCTGGCATGACTGGCTATGGCAGCAGAACTAAAAGAGAGAGAACCAGAAGGAAGACAGACATGAGGGACCCTTGTGACATTGGGGCAATCAGCCACCCCTGTCCAACGGATGAGCATATAGAGTGAGGGAGCGACAGCATCCCAACATCACACTTTACCAGAACGTTCTATGCCTGAGACTCCCAGATCTCCTCCTTTACATAATAAAATCCTTTTAACTAAATGTTCCACTCAATAAGGAAGTGTTCATTCTCAGCGTTCATTAAAAACAGACTGTGTCTGAGTCTCGAACATTCATTGGAAGGTTATTCCATAACTGTTGGGCTTTGTAAGAGAAGCTCCACCCCCTACAGTAGTCTTCATTATTCAAGGTATCACTAAGCATCCTGCACCTTGTGATCTAAGGGGGCGTGTCGGCTCATAAATGGCAATAAGTTCACTAAGATAATGTGGTGTGAGATCATTAAGTGCTTTATAGGTTAAAAGTAGTATTTTAGATTCGATGAGAAATGTAACTGGGAGTCAGTGCAGTGTAAATAAGGTTGGGGTGATATGCTCGTGTCTTCTGGTTCTAGTAACCACCCTCGCCGCTACCTTCTGGACTAACTGGAGCTTGTTTATGTTCCTATTAGAACATCCAGACAGTAACGAATTACAGTAGTCTAATCCTGAGGTAGGAAAAGCATGAACAAGTTTTTCGCATCGTGCACTGACATCATATTTCTTATATGAACAACATTCCTGAGATGAAAGAAGGCCACCTGAGTAATATTATCTACATGAGCTTCAAATGAATGACCAGCGTCAATAATCACTTCGAGGTCTTTTACTGTTACACATGATGAGACTGAAACACCATCCAAACTTATTATATCATCAGAAACCTTATTTCTAGCTGCCTGAGATCCGAGTACAAGTAGTACTTCTGTCTTATCAGAGTTTAAAAGGAGGAAGTTAGTAAGCATCAAGTGTCTAATGTCCTTTAGACACTTTTCAACTTTATTAATCTGATGTCACTCATCTGGTTTTGCTGAAACATATAACTGTGTATCATCAGCATAACAATGAGTTAATACCATAATCATGAATGATATTAACCAAAGAGAGCATGTATGGAAAGAAAAGTAACGGGCCTAGGACAGAACCTTGAGGAACACCAAACTTAACATGAGAATGTACAGAGAAATCACCATTTACATCTACAAACTCATAACGGTCAGACAATAAAATTTAAACCAGGACTGGGCAGTTCCATTCACTCCAACAACATTTTATAATATCTCAAGGAGAATTGTGTGATCAATAGTGTCAAAGGCGGCACAAGGGTCAAGTAACACAGGCAGAGCGACACATCTGTAGTTGGAGGTCACCAGTAGGTCATTTACTACCGTAACAAGTGCTGTCTCTGTGCTATGATGAGGCCTAAAACCTTTTGTGAATGTTATTCCAACAAAGATATGAACATAACTGCTGCTACAGATTTTTCGAAGATCTGATTGATAAAAGGGAGGTTTGATGTTGGTCTTTTGTTGAATGGCTGATATGGGTCGAGATCAGGTTTTTTAATCAGAGATTTGATAACTGTTAGTTTAAAGGATTTAGGTACATAACCAGTGCTGAGGGAAGAATTTATTACATTTAATAAAGGGCTGATCACTTCTGATCATATCTGCTTAAAGAAACATAGAGGAACTGGATCAAACACACAGGTGGATGATTGATAAGGAAATTAATGAACTGAGTTCTGTGTTTTGAATGGAACTAAAACACCCTGGTTGTGAATCTGATAGTGTTGTTGTTGTTGTTGTTATTATTATTATTATTATTATTATTATTATTATTATTATTATTATCTGTTTTAGTTATGAACAAACATGTCTTTAAATTCAGGGAGTCAACCTGTTGTCTGATATTTTACCATTTTACCATTAAAAAAGTTCATAAAAATCATCACTGATATAAGTTGATGGTTTACATATTTTGTTTATGGTCTTATTTGTAACAATATTAAATAAGTATTGTGGATTATTTTTGTTATTTTCTATTATATTTGAGAAATATTCTGCTCTTGCAGCACTAAGAGCTTTTCTGTAATTAACGAGACTCTTCTTCCATTCAAATTATAAAACCAGTAATTTAGTTTGAAGCGATTTTCATTGCAGTTTGTGTTTGTTCTGTTTTGGTGGGCGTGTGTTTCATCATTATACTCGGGGGATAATGTTTTCTATCTGATTGGTTTTCTTTTAAGCGAAGATACATTATCTAGCGTACGGCGTAAATTTGACGCGAAGCACTCGGTGGCTTGATCGAGTTCTGTGGGGTCTGATGGTGATCCGATCATAGTTGATAATTCTGGAAGATTATTAATGAAACTGTGCAGTCGTTGATGTTAAAGTCGCTGAATGTGATAACATGGCGAGGTGGAAATAGCAGTAATAAGAGGTGTAAGTGAGATAAGATAATAATCTGAAATAGTTTCTGACTGTGGAACTGTGACTTCTAATATTTAATCCTAAAGTTAGTATTAAATCAAGAGTGTGAGCAGCTTTATGAGTGCATCCTATTAAATTCTGATTTACCCCCAGACTTAATCTAGGACACAAACGCTCTTCTTAAAGTGTCATCTGGATTATCGGAATGAATATCAAAGTCCCCAATAATTAAACCTTCATCTAAAGACACAACCAGGTTTGCGAGGAAATCTCCAAATTCACAGAGGAATTGGGAGTCCGGCCCTGGCGGTCTGTAAATAATAAAGAAAAGGAATCAGATGCGTGTTCATATTTTTTTCAGGAATATATACGTAATGATAGCGTATAGAATTTCAAACGTGTTAAATTCATGTCTGGATTTTTGTACAAGTTTGAGATTATCAGTATAGATACTATGATGTTCCTCCTCTGCCAGCAGGTTGGTGTATATAACTACTAGTATATCTGAGAGGAGGAGCTTCATTTAATGCTACATATTATTGGGTTTAATCTATGTTTCTGTTGAACACATTACACTAAACTCCTGACCAGTAATGATTTCATTAACAATAATAGCTTTAGATGTAAGAGATATAACATTTAATAACTTGATCTTTAGATCAAAAGACTCCTATGACACCTATGACATCTAAGAGAGATCACAGGAAGCAGTCTCCCATGCCTGGACGCGGGTCACTGGGGTTCCCTCCTGGAGCCAGGCCCGGGGGAGGGGCTCAAAGGCGAGTGCCTGGTGGTCAGGCTTCTGCCCATGGAGCCTGGCTGGGCCTAGCCCGAAAAGGAGACATGGGTCCACCCTTCCATGGACCCACCACCCGTGGGTGGAGGAGTTTTAGGGGTCGGGTGCAGTGTGAGTTGGGTGGCAGCCGAAGGCATGAGTTCTGTCGGACCGATCCTCGGCTACTTACTCGGACCCTCGGGACATGAAATGGCACCTCTCTGGCGGGGAAGGAGCCTGATCTGGTGCACGAGGTGGAGAGATACCAACTAGATATAGTCGGGCTCACCTCAACGCATAGCTTGGGCTCTGGAACCATCCACCTCGAGAGAGGATGGACCTTATTATATTCTGGAGTTGCTCATGGGGAGAGGCGGTGAGCCGGTGTGGGTATTCTTGTTGTCTCCCGTCTCGGTGCCCAAATGTTGGGGTTCTCTCCAGTTGACAAAAGGATAGCTTCCCTCCATCTTCGGGCGGGGGGACGGGTTCTGACTGTTATTTGTGCTTATGCACACCAAATGACAGTTCAGAGTACCCACCCTTTTTGGAGTCTTTGGGGGGGGGGGTTGGAGAATGCTCCTTCGGGAGACTCACTCGTTGTCTTGGGCATGTGGGCAACGATAGTCTGACCTGGAAGGGTGTGATCGGTAGGTACAGCCTGTCCAGTCTGAACCCGACTGGTGTTTCGTTGTTGGACTTCTGTGCTCGTCACAGTTTGTCTATTACGAACACTATGTTCGAACATAAGTGTGCCCATAAGTGCACTTGGCACGAGGACACCCTAGGTCGCAAGTCGATGATTGACTTTGTATTCATGTCATCGGACTTGCGACCATATGTTCTGGACACTCGGGTGTAGAGAGAAGCTGAGCTGTCTACCGATCACTACCTGGTGGTGAGTTGGCTTCGGTGGTGTGGGAGGTTACCTTCCAGACCTGGCAGGCCCAAGCGTGTAATCAGGATCTGCTAGGAACCTTTGGCAGAGTCCCCTGTCCAAAAGGCCTTTAACTCCCACCTCCGGCAGAGCTACAACCACGTCCCAGAGGAGGCGGGGGACATGGGATCCGAATGGGCCATGTTTTGTGCCTCCATTGCTGAGGCGGCAGCCCATAGCTGTGGCCGTAAGGTTGTCGGTGCTTGTCGTGGTGGTAATCCCCAGAGCCAGTGGTGGATACAGCGGTGAACGGGGCCATCCAGCTGAAGGAGGAGGTCTAATGGGTTTTATTAGCCTGTGGGACTCCCGAGGCAGCAAACAGGTACTGGCAAGCCAAACGTGCTGCAGCCGAGGCTGTCGCAGATGCAAAATCTCGGGCGTGGGAGGAGTTCGGTGATGGCCTGGAGAGTGATTATCAGTTGGCCTCAAAAAGGTTCTGGACCGCCATCCGACAGCTTAGGAGGGGGAAGCAGTTTTCCACAAACACAGTTTACAGTGGAGGTGGGGAGCTGCTTACCTCGACTGGGGATGTCGTCAAGAGGTGGAGGGAATACTTTGAGGACTTCCTCAATCACACCAACACGCCCTCCGTGGAAGAGGAAGACCCTGGGGGTTCAGGTGGGGGTTCGCACATCACTGGAGTGGAGGTCACTGAGGTTGTCAAAAAGCAGTGGTCGAGCTCCGGGGTTGGACGAGATCTGCCCGGAATATTTCGGAGCTCTGGATGCTGTAGGACTGTCTTGGTTGACATGCCTCTGCAACATCGCATGGTCATCGGGGGCTGTACCTCTGGATTGGCAAACTGGGGTGGTGGTCCTGATTTTTAAGAAGGGGGACCGGAGGGTGTGTTCCAATTATCGGGGAATTACACTCCTCAGCCTACCTGGGAAAGTCTATGCAGGGGTACTCGAGAGGAGGATCCGACCGATAGTCAAACCTCGGATTCAGGAGGAACAATGTGGTTTTCGTCCTGGCCGTAGCACTCTTGACTAACACTATACGCTCCACAGGATTCTGGAGGGGGCATGGGAGTTTGTCCAATCTGTCCACATGTGCTTTGTGGATTTGGAGAAGGCTTTTGACCGTGTCCCTCGAACAATCTTGTGGGGCGTGCTCCGAGAGTATGGCGTTCCGGACCCGTTGCTATGAGCCATTCGGTCGCTGTATCACCAGAGCCAGAGTCTGGTCCATATTGGCAATAACAGGTCGAATTCATTTACGGTGGGAGTTGGAGTCCGCCAAGGCTGTCCTTTGTCACCGATTCTGTTCAAAATTTTTATGGACAGAATTTCTGGGCGCAGTCGAGGCGTTGAGGGGTTCTAGTTTGGTGGCCATCGGATCTCGTCTCTGCTTTTTGTGGATGATGTTGTCCTTTTGGCTTCGTCAAGTCGGGACCTCCAGCTCTCATTGGAGCGATTCACAGCCGAGTGCGAAGCAGCCGGGATGAGGATCAGTACCTCCAAGTCTGAGGCCATGGTTCTCAGTCGGAGAAGGGTGGAATGCACCCTCCGTGTCGTGAATGAGGTCCTGCCCCAAATGGAGGAGTTTACGTATCTTGGGGTCTTGTTCACGAGTGAGGGAAGGCTGGAGCGAGAGATCGACAGACGGATCGCTGCAGCTTCTGCTGTTAAGCGGTGCCTGCACCAGTCCGTCGTGGTGAAGAAGGAGCTGAGCAGCAAGGCGAAGCTCTCAATTTACCAGTCGATCTACGTTCCAACCCTCACCTATGGTCACGAGCTTTGGGTAGTGACCGAAAGAACAAGATCATGGATACAAGCGGCTGAAATGAGCTTTCTTTGCCGGGTGGCAGTGCTCTCCGTAAGAGATAAGGTGAGAAGCTCTACCTTCCGTGGAGAGCTCGAAGTAGATCCGCTGCTCCTCCGCATTGAGAGGGACCAGTTGAGGTGGCTCGGGCATCTGGTCAGAATGCCTCCTGGACGCCTCCCTGACGTGGTGTTTCGGGCATGTCCAACTGGGAAGAGACCCCGGGGTCGACCTAGAACATGCTAGAGGGACAAAGCTCTCAGCTTGTTTGGGACCGCCTCGGTGTCCCCCCCGGGAGAGTTGGAGGAAGTGGCTGGGGAGAGGGACGTCTGGACCTCTTTAATTAGGTTGCTGCCCCGCGACCCGACTCTGGACTTAGCGGAAGATGATGATGATGATCTTTAGATCAAAGGTGCAGTAGATTCAGTATGATTTAAATTTATGTTGATTATTAAAACAAACTCTGAGCTATTATATCATATACCATAACCAGGGGTGCTAATAATTATGAAGATCAGTGTATGTTTATTCTAAGGCACGTGTTGCCAGCCAAGCAAATTTTTCAACCCACCGCACATGAATAATCAGGAGCCGTGTAACGCACATGGAGGAACTCTCTGTTTAACATGCATATGTGTGAACTAACAAATGGCTAGCATCACTTTTGAGTGACAGGGAAGAGAGTATGCCATCCCTCCACCACTGAGTGCTCAGGTTCAGCTTTGATGGACTCTTAGTCATGGGTGGCAATGTGCATCACCTGGGGAAAAAAACTCCTGAACTCTGGATGAAAGGGTGCTTTTCCTTTTGTGCCAATCAGGAGCCCAAATCCTGCTCACCCCTAAAGGCTGGTGAAAGCAGTGGTGGGTCAGTGGTTAAAACCCTGAATTACAGCCCCAGTCCCACCAATCTGAAAATGTTGGGTCCCAGAGAAAGGCCCTTAATCTTCATTTGCTCATGGGTAAATGAGATAAGATGTAAATTGCACTGGAGAGGAGTGTCTGCCCAAGGCAATAAATGTAAATGTTTTTGAACACACCCATCAACAATCCAGAAATATATTTTTCCATCAAATCCTCTCCGAAAGCAATTTTGAGCAAACCTATGCACTCAAAAAGTTATTGTTATTGTTTACAATCATACAGTATTTTCATATTCACATCATTGGTTCAATTTTCTGAAAAAAGAAAAGTGATTGAAACCTAAGAGACCGTTACTGGAAGAAATGGTTTCCTAAAGATAAATGTGAATGATTGCAGTTCATGTGTGCTGCAGATATCCACTACATCTGATACTCTAGATCTGATCTTCTTCTTTCCTTTCAGCTGTTCCCTTCAGTGATCGCCACAGCGAATCATCTGCCTCCACCTCACTCTATCCTTTGCATCGTCTTCTCTTACACCAACTACCGTCATGTCCTCCTTCACTACGTCCATAAATCTCGTCTTTGGTCTACCTCGAGGCCTTCTCCCTGATAGTTCCAACCTCAGCATCCTATTACCAATATACTCACTATCCCTCCTCTGTACATGTCCAAACCATCTCAATCTAGCCTCTCTGACTTTGTCTCCAAAACATCTTACACATGCTGTGCTTGTGATGTACTCCTTCTTGATCCTATCCATCCTCGTTACTCTCAAAGAGAACCTCAAAATTTTCATCTCTGCTACCTCCAGCTCTGCCTCCTGTCTTTTCCTCAGTGCCACTGTTTATAAACCATACAATATTGCTGGCCTCATCACCGTCTTGTACACTTTTCCTTTATTTCTTGCCAATATCCGATCACACATCACACTGGACACTTTTCTCCAACCGTTCCAACCTGCCTTCACATGCTTCTTCACCTCTTTTCCACACAGTCCATTGCTCTGGATTGTTGAGCCGAAGTATTTAAAATCCTCCGCCTTCCTTATCTCTGCTCCCTGTAACCTCACCGTTCCTCTTGGGGCCTTGTCGTTCACACATGTTTTCTGTCTTACTGAGGCTAACCTTCATTCCTCTCCATTCCAGGGCATACACCCACCTCTCTAGATTTTCCTCCACTTGTTCTTTGCCCTCAGTACAGATCACAATGTAATCTGGAAAAATCAAAGTCCATGGATAATCTTGTCTAACCTCGTCTGTCAGCCTGTCCATTACCATAGTAAACAAGAAGGGGCTCAGGGCTGATCCTTGATGTAGTCCCACTTTCATCTTGAACTCTTCTGTCACACCGACAGCACACCTCACCACTGTCTTACATCTTTCAGACATGTGCTGCACCACTCTAACATACTTCTCTGCCACTCCAGACTTCTTCATGCAATACCACAGTTCCTCTCTTGGCACCATTTCATATGCTTTCTCTAGATCCACAAAGGAACAATGCAGCTCCCTCTGACCTCGGTACTTCTCTATTAACATCCTCAAAGCAAACACTGCAGCTGTGGTGCTTTTTCTTGTCATGAAACCAAACTGTTGTTCACAATTGCTGACCTCTGCCCTTAGTCCAGCTTTCATTATTCTTTCCCATAACTTCATCGTATGGCTCATCAACTTTATCCCTCTGTATTTGCCACAACTCTACACATCTCCCTTGTTCTTAAAAATGGGCATAAGCCCACTTCTCCATTCCTCCGGCAACTCCTCACTCTCTAAGACCTTATTAAATGTTCTTGTCAAAAAGTCTACTGCTACCTCTCCTAGACACCTCCATACCTGCACAGGTATGTCATCAGGACCAACTGCCTTTCCACTCTTCATCCTCTTCAATGCCCTCCTCACTTTACCCTTACTAATCTTTGCTACTTCCTGGTCCTCAATGGTCACCTCTTCTACTCTTTTTTCTCTCTCTCATTTTCCTCATTCATCAGCTCTTCAAAGTACTCTTTACATCTTCCCAGCACACTTGTGTCATCAGTCAATGCATTTCTCTCTCTGTCCTTTATCACTCTAACTTGCTGCACGTCCTCCCGATCTCTTATTCTCTGCTGTGCCAACCTGTTTAAATAATTTTCTCCCTCCTTACCATCCAACCTACTGTAGCATACAAGTCATCAAACGCCCTCTGTTTGGCTTTGGACACCACTACCTTCACCTTATGCTGCGTGTTCCTATACTCCCATTTACTCTCTTCAGTTCTATCAATGTCCCACTTTTTATAGCTAACCTCTCCCTTTGTACACACTCCTGCACTTCCTCATTTCACCACCAAGTCTCCTTATCTACTTTCCTGCCAGAGGACACATTAACCTATCTACGTGATCACATTAGCTGTGGTTGTCTAATCATCCGGAAGCACTTCCTGACCACCCAAAGCCTGTTTCAACTCCTCCTTGAAGACAACACGACACTCTTCCTTTTTCAGATTCCACCACTTTGTCTTCTGCTCTGCCTTTGCCTTCTTCACCTTCCTCACCATCATCCTGCACACCACCATCCTATACTGTTTGGCAACACTCTCACCCACTACTATTTTGCAGTCACTGATTTCCTTCAAATTACATCGCCTACACAAGATGTTATACCTGTGTGCTCCTACCTCTGCTTTTATAAGTCACCCTATGCTCCTGTCTCTTCTGAAAGAAAGTATTCACCACAGCCATTTCCATCCTTTTTGCAAAATCAATCAACATCTGTCCTTCCGTGTTCCTCTCCTGGATATCAAACCTGCTCATCACTTCCTCATCCCCTCTTTTTCCTGCACCATCATGTCCAATGATGTCTGCACCAATGACTACTCTTTCACCTCTGGAGGTACTCTGTATCACTTACGTCATCTTACTCACTCCAGAATCTCTCCTTCTCTCCTCGCTCACATCCTACCTGTGGGGCATAAGCACTAACAACACTGAACATCACACCTTCCATTTCTAATTTGAGACTCATCACTCTGACACGCTTTTCACTTCTAGAAGATTCCTGACAAACCCCTCCTTCAAGATGACTCCTACTCCATTTCTCTTCCCATCCACACTATGATAGAGAAGCTTAAACCCTGCTCCTAAGCTTCTAGCCTTGCTACCTTTCCACCTGGTCTCCTGAGCACACAGTATGTCCTCCTCCGCATCATGTCAGCCAGCTCTCTACCTTTTTCTGTCAAAGCTCCAACATTCAAAGTCCCTACTCTCAGTCCTAGACTCATGCTTTTTTTCTTCTCCCTCTGCCTATGGACACACCTCCCACCTCTCCTCTTTCGACCAACAGTAGTCCAGTTTCCACTGGCACCCTGTTGGTTAACAGTACTGATGGCGATCGTTGTGAACCTGGGCCTTGACTGATCCAGTTTGGAAGTCATATTGATGATATGCATGGCTGATTTAACATAGGTTTTACGTCAGGCTGCCATTCCTGACACAACCCTCTTAATTTATCTGGGCTTGGGACCGGCGACCCCACGGCTGCATTATACTCTAGATCTGATCCCTTCTTCAAAAAATCTGCCATTTCTTTATTCCAAGTTTGATCCTGGACAGCTGGCATGAGAGTGAAAAAAACGCACTTGTCGCTCTTTTGAGACTGCAGAATTTCACCAAGTATCAACCATGAGGCTGCAGAGATGAGAACAGAAAAACAGGGAAGAGCAGAGGCTGTTAAAACATTGAGACTGTAACTCAATCATCTGGGAGCAATTATTTATACTGTATCTTCTTTTCCTTTCGGCTGTTCCCCTTCAGGGGTCGCCAGAGCGAATCATCTGCCTCCATCTACATGAACCTCTCACCATAGACAATGAGACACATGACCAGCCTTTGATAACCCAGTTAGGTGCACTCGGGGGCCAGTGACCTTTCGTGGGATTTGAACCCCCAACCCGAGGATCAGCAATCCAGCACCGTTTACCTTCTGCCCACTATTTATACTGTATCTGAACATTTATTCAAAGTAAAAACATTATGTATTATAAAATATAATTATAAGTAACATTGTTTTCTTTATATGGTAATATGTATGTATAGTACACTAGTCCTTCTATAAAAAATTAGCATATTGTGATAAAGTTCATTATTTTCTGTAATGTACTGATAAAAATTAAACTTTCATATATTTTAGATTCATTGCACACCAACTGAAATATTTCAGGTCTTTTATTGTTTTAATACTGATGATTTTTGGCATACAGCTCATGAAAACCCAAAATTCCTATCTCAAAAAATTAGCATATCATGAAAAGGTACTCTAAAGGAGCTATTAACCTCACCATGGTTTTCTCCGGTTTCACCAGCCAGCCCTTAGGACCGTCACTATGTTCCAAAATCTGAATCAACCAATTAACTGTAAACACCTGCAAAAGATTCCTGAGGCTTTTAAAACTCCCAGCCTGGTTCATTACTCAAAACCACAATCATGGGTAAGACTGCCAACCTGACTGCTATCCAGAAGGCCATCATTGACACCCTCAAGCAAGAGGGTAAGACACAGAAAGAAATCTCGGAGCCAATAGGCTCTTCCTAGAGTGCTGTATCAAGGCACCTCAGTGGGACGTCTGTTGGAAGGAAAAAGTGTGGCAGGAAACGCTGTACAACCAGAAGAGGTGACCGGACCCTAAGGAAGATTGTGGAGAAGGGCCGATTCCAGACCTTGGGGGACCTGTGGAAGCAGTGGACTTGGCTACAGGTGCCGCATTCCCCAGGTCAAGCCACTTTTGAACCAGAAACAGCGGCAGAATCGCCTGACCTGGGCTACAGAGAAGCAGCACTGGACTGTTGCTCAGTGGTCCAAAGTACTTTTTTCGGATGAAAGCAAATTTTGCATGTCATTCGGAAATCAAGGTGCCAGAGTCTGGAGGAAGACTGGGGAGAAAGAAATGCCAAAATGCCTGAAGTCCAGTGTCAAGTACCCACAATTAGTGGTGGTCTGGAGTGCCAGGTCAGCTGCTGGTGTTGGTCCACTGTGTTTTATCAAGGGCAGGGTCAATTCAGCTAGCTATCAGGAGATTTTGGAGCACTTCATGCTTCCATCTGCTGAAAAGCTTTGTGGAGATGAAGATTTCATTTTTCAGCATGACCTGGCACCTGCTCACAGTGCCAAAACCACTGGTAAATGGTTTACTGACCATGGTATTACTGTGCTCAATTGGCCTGCCAACTCTCCTGACCTGAAGCCCATAGAGAATCTGTGGGATATTGTGAAGAGAAAGTTGAGAGACACCAGACCCAACACTGTGGATGAGCTTAAGGCCGCTATCGAAGCATCCTGGGCCTCCGTAACACCTCAGCAGTGCCACAGGCTGATTGCCTCCATGCCACGCCGCATTGAAGCAGTCATTTCTGCAAAAGGGTTCCCCACCAAGTATTGAGTGCATAACTGAACATAATTATTTGAAGGTTGACTTTGTTTGTATTAAAAACACTTTTTTTTATTGGTTGGATGAAATATGCTAATTTTTTGAGATAGGGATTTTTGGTTTTCATGAACTGTATGCTACAATCATCAGTATTAAAACAATAAAAGACCTGAAATATTTCAGTTGGGGTGCAATGAATCTAAAATATATTAAAGTTTAATTTTTATCAGTACATTACAGAAAATAATGAACTTCATCACAATATGCTAATTTTTTTAGAAGGACTAGTATAAAGTAGTCCTATGTTGTTATTTTAAATAACAACACAAAGGTGACATAACATCATCTAGGCCTTTGGTAAAGGTAAAGTCTGTTGGGTTTTTACACCCGAGCCTCATGGCTCATCAGGCTGGTGATTATCCCTGATTTCCATAGCGTGAAGCGACCAGGAGTTCAACTCCCCCTGGATGGGACGCTAGCCGATTAACAGGTTAACTTCCCAGTATATTTTTACTGGTACCCATTTATACTGCTGGGTGAACAGAGGCACACTTGTGGTTGAGACCTTGCCCAGGGGTCTTAGCACAGTGAGGCTCTCAGTGGGATTCGAACTCACAACCTCTTAATCATGAGCACAGCACCCTAACCACTACGCCACCAGCCCCACGAGGCCCTTGGTAAGCCAAGCACAACAGCAGGTAATTTCTGAAGTTTGTGTGCTGTAGAGTGAATGCAGCCATTAGGCGGTGCGGGGGGGCACTAACCAGTGTCTCTCCCCCTTATGCCGGTCCCAAGCCCGGAGAAATGCAGAGGGTCGTGTCAGGAAGGGCATCCGACATAAAACCAATGCCAAACTTTTATGATGCAAATCATAAGTATTACCCCCATACCGGATCAGTTGAGGCCCGGGTTAACAACGACCGTCATCAGTGCTGTCAATCAACAGGGTGCTGATGGAAATTGGACTGCTGTTGGTCGCAGACGTCGAAGAAGGAGAGGCGGGAGGCGTGTCCATAGGCAGAGAAAGAAGAGGAAAGGCATGAGTCTAGGACTGAGAGTAGGGACTTTGAATGTTGGAACTATGCAAAGAAAAGACAGAGAGCTGGCTGACATGGAAGGTGGACATACTGTGTGTTCAGGAGACCAGGTGGAAAGGTAGCAAAGCTCAAAGCTTAGGAGCAGGGTTTAAGCTGTTTTATCATGGTGTGGATGGGAAGAGAAATGGAGTAGGAGTCATCTTGAAGGAGGGGTTTGTCAGGAATGTTCTGGAAGTTAAAAGAGTGTCATACAGAGTGATGAGTCTCAAGTTAGAAATTGAAGGTGTGATGCTCAAAGTTGTTAGTGCTTATGCCCCACAGGCAGGACGTGAGCTAGGAGAGAAGGAGAGATTGTGAAGTGAGTTAGATGAAGTGATGCAGAGTACCCCCAGAGGTGAAAGAGTGGTCATTGGTGCAGACTTCAATGGACATGTTGGTGCAGGCAACAGAGGGGACGAGGAAGTGATGGGCAGGTTTGGTATCCAGGACAGGAACACAGGACAAACGTTGATCGATTTTGCAAAAAGGATGGAAATGGCTGTGGTGAATACTTTCTTCCAGAAGAAACAGGAACAAAGGGTGATTTATAAAAGCGGAGATAGGAGCACACAGGTGGACTACATCTTGTGTAGGCGATGTAATTTGAAGGAAGTCAGTGACTGCAAAGTAGTAGTGGGTGAGAGTGTTGCCAAACAGCATAGGATGGTGGTATGCAGGATGACGCTGATGGTGAGGAAAGTGAAGAAGGCAAAGGTAGAGCAGAAGACAAAGTGGTGGAAGTTGAAAAAGGAAGAGTGTCGTGTTGTCTTCAAAGAGGAGTTGAAACAGGCTTTGGGTGGCCAGGAAGTACTTCCAGATGACTGGACAATCACAGCAAATGTGATCAGGGACACAGGTAGGAGAGTACTTGGTGTGTCCTCTGGAAGGAAAGTCGATAAGGGGACTTGGTGGTGGAATGAGGAAGTGAAGGAGTATGTACAAAGGAAGAGGTTAGCTAAGAAGAAGTGGGACATTGAGAGGACCGAAGAGAGTAAACAGGAGTACAGGGAGACACAGCGTAAGGCGAAAGTAGCAGTGGCTAAGGCCAAACAGAGGGCGATACAGGAAATCTGGGGTGGCAGAGAAGTATGTTAGAGTGGTGCAAGACATGTATGAGAGATGTAAGACAGTGGTGAGGTGTGCTGTCAGTGTGACAGAAGAGTTCAAGGTGGAGGTGGGACTGCATCAAGGGTCAGCTCTGAGCCCCTTCTTGTTTGCTATGGTGATGGACAGGCTGACAGACTAGGTTAGGCAAGAATCTCCATGCACTATGATGTTTGCAGATTACATTGTGATCTGTAGTGAGAGCAGAGAACAAGTGGAGGAAAATCTAGAGAGGTGGAGGTCTGACCTGGAAAGGAGAGGAATGAAGGTTAGCCTCAGAAAATCAGAATACATGTGTGTGAATTAGAAGGACCCAGGAGGAACGGTGATGTTACAGGGAGCAGAGATAACGAAGGTGGAGGATTTTAAGTACTTAGGATCAACAATCCAGAGCAATGGACAGTGTAGAAAAGAGGTGAAGAAGCGTGTGCAGGCAGGCTGGAATGGTTGGAGAAAAGTGTCTGGTGTGATGTGCGATAGGAGAGTGTTCGCAAGAATGAAAGCAAAAGTGTACAAGACGGTGGTGAGGCCAGTGATGTTGTATGGTTTAGAAACAGTGGCACTGAGGAAAAGACAGGAGGCAGAGCTGGAGGTAGCAGAGATGAAAATGCTGAGGTTCTCTCTGGGAGTAACGAGGATGGATAGGATCAGAAATGAGTCCATCAGAGGGACAGCACATGTAAGCTGTTTTGGAGACAAAGTCAGAGAGGCTGGATTGAGATGGTTTGGACATGTACAGAGGAGGGATAGTGAGTATATTGGCAGTAGGATGCTGAGGTTAGAACTACCAGGCAGAAGGCCTAGAGGAAGACCAAAGAAGAGATTTATGGATGTGGTGAAGGAAGACATGAAGGTCGTTGGAGTAAGACAAGAAGATGCAGAGGACAGGGTAAGATGGAGGCAGATGATTTGCCATGGCGACACCTGAAGGGAGCAGCCGAAAGGAAAAGAAGTGTGCTGTAGAGTGAAAATTTTGGAAGTAGGAGTGAGTTAAGTACAGTATTTGATGTATTGTTGTGTTTATTCACATTTTTAATCGGTCTTTGTTGAGTTTAATGGTGTTATATTTACTCTTTAAGGGCAGTGGTGGCCTGGTGGTAAAGGGCGCTGGATCGCTGACCTAAAGTTGGAGGTTTGAGTCCCACTCTCTGCAAGGTTGTCACTGTCCCCCCAGTGTAGCTAATTGGGTTATCAAAGGCCACTATGGTGAGAGGTTCATGTAAAAGAACCATTGCTGACTTTCGTAAAGAGGAGCTGCATAGCTGTCAGCGTGTTTCCACCCATTTCTAAGGGTTGTGTCAGGAACAGCATCTGCTGTAAAAACCTTTACCAAATCAAATATGCGATTCGTTAACATATGACTTCCATGAAGATGGAGGCAGATGATTTGCTGTGGAAACCCCTGAAAGGTGTCTACAATCTTGTCACATGCTAGCCACAGATTAGCTGATTCGCTAGTAGGCATTTCTTTTTTAAAAGTTTATTTTCCATTGAGTAGCTTTGAAATGTAAAGTTTTTGTTGCGTACTGTTCCCTGTCTGACTGTTTTACTGTCATAAAAATTTGGGACAGCCAAGATTTTTTTTCTCTTATTTTTTCAAAGTGTGACTAAGAGGAGTGTATTCGCGTCTGGCGTTTGTACGGTGCTGTATTTTGCAACCTGAGAATGTTAAGCTGAACCGAAGCTGTATTAAAGTGAAAGCCAGTAGAATGACATGCCATCGCTTTTGTCCTGAAAAGGATGGAGATGGGGGAAGGGGGATAGAGCGAGAGAGAGAGAGAGAGAGAGAGAGAGAGAGATAGAGAGAAAGAGAGAGAGAGAGAGAGAGAGAGACCATCTGGCAATAATGGTGTTAGAGAGAAGCACAGCAGACGTGTAAAACATACACAAGTGTTTAACCCTTCTGTTCCACTCAAAGTGACCCACTTTAAATCTTTACTCAGTCAGTGTGTGTGTGTGTGTGTGTGTGTGTGTGTGTGTGTGTGTCTAAGTAGATGGATGGGATGCAGATGAAATGAGATTTATGAAGACTAGGATAAGCGAAGCTCCCTCAGATTTTATAAGCAGGAGAAACCCACATTCATGCAGTGCTGCTGAATTCTCTATTCTGATTGTTCGGCTATTATATAATTTTCTGTAGCAGAAGACATTTTGATTAACACACGAGTTTGAATGCTATGGTTTCTATATAAACAGCTGATATACAGTGATGTGAACAGCAGACACTTAAACATGTAACTGTTATAAATTGTTGATATGTTGGAGATGTTTCTGTAACACTTATTTAGGGAAGGAGTCTCCAGTACCAGTGTTTATTAACTTACAGAGATAAAATTGACACTGCTGAGGGAGGAAATGTTTATAGCTGCTATAACAAAATTATAAAAATAATATAATAAAATATAATATAAATATTATATTTATTATAAGGGTGACAAAAAATGGGAACTTTTATAACAATCCAATAAAACCAAGAGCAATGGAAGAAAAATATTTTATTCACATAGTAATTTAAACCTTAAAGCATCCCATTCAAGAAACAATGATGAAATTTTCATTTTTTTAAAAATTACTTCCTGTAGATGGCGTCCTCCTGTACAAATATATTCGTGAAATCTGCTGTTGCGATTCCTCATTGATCGCTGCAACATCTCAGCTGGGATACTGTGAATTTCATCCTGAATTCTCTGTTCTAACTCCGGCAGAATTATTGGTCGAGTCATGTACACTTTACTCTTGAGATCGACCCACAAGAAAAAAAAAAATCACAAACGGACAAATCTGGCAATCTAGGAGGACAGGGCACGTTACCAAATCTTGAGATCACACGGTTACCGAACAATTCTCGCACAGCCTCCAATGATTGCCGTGCAGTGTGTGATGTCGCTCCATCCTGTTGAAACCAGGTTTCCTGAACATGTGGAAAATTGTTCCATTCATGTGTAATGAGGATTGTACCATCTCCACGGAACGATTCACCGTGACAGTGACTGAGATCCCCTGTTCATTTTCAAAAAAATAAGATCTGGTGATCCTGTGTAATGAAACAGCACACCAGACTATCACCTTACTGGCGTGTAAAGGGCACTCATCAACTTCATTAGGATTGGTTCTGCCCAGTAACGGTAGTTCTGCTTATTCATGTAACCTGCGAGGTGAAAATGGACCTCAACTGACATACATAACTTGTTTAGAAATTCATCGTCATTGTTTATGTTTATCATTTGTTGACAGAATTCTAATCGCAGCTGGTAATCATTGTCCCTCAGTTGTTGCACTGCAGCTTGTTTGGATCAAATTACAAATGTAAAGTAAGAATTCCGTGAACACTCTCCCAGGACATGTCAACTGTAGCTGCTTGCTTCCGAATTGAACGCCGTGGGCTCCGTTAAACAGACTCACGTACAACATCAATGTTCTGTGGAGTAGGAGCACTTCTTGGTCGTCCTGTTGGTTTCTTCTTTAAGGCTGATCCAGTTTCTTCAACATTATTAATCCAACATTTTATTGTGTGTTTTGATGGAACAGCGCCATGACGTCCCAAGTTGTAAAAACATCGGAACTCCCTCTGCACAGCTGTCAAACTATCACCGTTTTTATAAAAGATTTTTATGGCAAACGCACGCTGTTGCCCGTTCTACTGATCCATGGTTGCTAAAATGGCGGAGTGTTTACTTGCTCAAGATCACTGTCTCACAGTGCTGCAACTTGCTCATATCCACCAATATGCACTTCAAAAATTCCCGGTTTTATTTTTGGGTCTCCCTGTATAATGTAGAAATGATGATTTAATAAAAAGGATAATCATTGGTAAACTCCTGGATGATAAGAGAAATAAAACACTCGGATGTGCTGCAAGTTAAAAATATCAAACACAGTACCACCACACACACACACACACACACACACACACACACACACACACACGTTGTGTGACATTAGCAACTATATAAAGTATGATTTTATAAATAAATGAATGAGATTAAGTTTGTAATGTTGTACAGTACATATATTTGTAACAGAAATAAAGTCACACACACACACACACACACACACACACACACACAAAAACGCTTAAAAACAAGCACAATATAGGAACAGCACACACTTAATACAAAGCCATTTTAATTGAACATCAAAAAACTGGAATCTGTGTGTGTGTGTGTGTGTGTGTGTGTGTGTGTGTGAAGAAATCAGATGTATGTTGTGTATCACTACTAACCGTTAATTGTTAGTTGACTGGGAATAAAATGCGAGTTGCATTAGTGGGATTGAGTAATTGAGTTAGGGATTGGGATTAGTTTTTGGTTCAGGGTTTCAGTCGGCATGGTAACGCGGTGGTTTTGACTGTCACAGCTCTTTCTGCGTGGAGTTTGTATGTTCCCCCTGTACTTGTTTGGGTTTCCTCAGGGTACTCCAGTTTCTTTTCATGATCCAAAGATGTTTAGGTGAACCTTCTGCTCCAAATCTCCAAGAGGCGGGAATGTGAATGGTTGTTCATATCTATGCAGCTCGGATTGGCTCCCGGTGTTTGTTGGATAGTGCTGTGGTTTAGAGATTCAGATTTTGGGGTGAATCTGAAGCCCCTACACCTAAATGTGAAAAAAAGTTTACTGTATATCCAAACCGTAAGCCCTGAACCCTTAACTCATTCCTCCATCATTCACGAGGACTGCGTGGGAGGAGTGGAGCCTATTTCAGCTGACACTCAGCAAAGGCAGGGTGCACTCTGAACAGCTCGGGCAATTTGGAACACCAGTTAACCTGATGTACATTTTCAAACCATGGGAGGAAACCCACATAAGAATGAACATTAAAACCACACAGAAAACCCTTGTTAAGCCCGGGACTTAACCCCAGGCCCTTCTTGCTAAAAGGTGGAAATGCTAATCACAAAGTTACTGTTTCGCCCAAAACCCTCAGTTATGTCTGATATCATTAACCACCCCAATCATACAGGTATATCTGCAGAGTGCATTCACACCGAGTTCTACTAATTGTGGCAGCCATGGCCTAATGGATAGAGAAACGGGTTTGGGACAGAAAGGTCGCTGGTTTGGTTCCTGATTCAGGGTCATGGTGGAAGTGAACTTGAGCAGGCACCTCAACCCCCCACCCCCCACTGCTCTCTAGCATGGTGTAGCAGCCTACTGCACTGACAGAAGTGTGTGTGTGTGTGTGTGTGTGTGTGTGTGTGTGTGTGTGTGTGTGTGTGTGTGTTTTCACTTTGCATGGGATAAATACAAAGCCAAAATTTCCCTTGCAGGATTAATACATAATATCAAAACCAAATTCCTACCCACAATCCCAGCCATTAAACTCCTAAAGCCTAACCCACATACAGTCTTCAGACACAGACAACAGGTTCAGCTCTGTCCTAATAATGAGAGAGAGAGAGAGAGAGAGAGGCTCATACTGGCAGTGAAACGATGTGTATGTGTGTGTTTTATCCTTTGGGAGCACTGTACTGGCAG
>CM045749.1:3894167-3981667 GCA_024760905.1 Plotosus lineatus
AATAAATATGTAAAGTTATACATCTGAATTTAAAGTATTAACAGATTACATAACTGTACTTACTAATAAGAGAAAAGATTTGGATTGTTGATGGATGACTTAAGTAATTGTCACCTTATCATGGTGGAGGGGTTTGTGTGCCCTTATGATCCGAGGAACTATGTTGTCGGAAGCATTATGCTCCTGGTAGGGTCACCCAGGGCAAACAGGTCCCAGGTGAAGCGTGGTTCAAAAGACCCTGATGAAGAAAAAACACAAGGACACAGAGTTTCCCTTGCCCGGACGCGAGTCATTGAGGTCACCCCTGGACCCAGGCCTGGGGCAGGAGCTCGAAGGCGAGCGCCTGATGGTCTGGCTTCTACCCAGAGCGCAGCCAGGTCCAGCCTGAAGAGGAAACATGAGTCTGCCCTCCCATGGACCCCACCACCTGTGGGAGGGACTATAGGGATCAGGTGCAGTGTCAGTTGGGTGGCAGCTGAAGGCATGGGTTCTGTCAGACCAATTCTCGGCTACTGACTCGGACTCTTGGGACATGGAATGTCAACTGTCTGGCCTCCGCAAGGAGCCTCAGCTAGTGCGGAAGGTAGAGGGATACTGACTAGATACAGTTGAACTCACCTCAACATAAAGCTTTTGCTCTGGAACCACCCATCTCGAGAGGGGCTGGACCTTATTACATTCTGGAATTGCTCATGTTGAGAGGCAGTGAGCTGTTGGGAGAATCCTTGTTGCCCCTTGTCTCGGTGCCCACATATTGAGGTTCTCCCCGGTTGCCGAAAGGGTAGCTCCTCTCCGCCTTCATGTGGGTTGACAGGTCCTGACTTTTGTTTGTGTTTATGCACCGAGTGACAGTTCAGAGTATCCACTCTTCTTGGAGTATTTAGGGGGTGTGTTGTAGAATGCTCCCCTGGGGGACTCGATCGTTGTCCTGGGAGACTTCAGCGTCCATGAGGGCAATGATAGTGTGACCTAGAAGGGTGTGATCAGTCGGTATGGCCTCTCCAGTCTGAAGCTGAATGGGGTTTCATTTTTGGACTTCTGTGCTCGTCAGTGATTGCCCATTACAAAAACCATGTTCGAACATAAGTGCACTTGGCACCAAAACACCCTAGGCTGCAGTTCAATGATCGACTTTGTAGTTGTGTCCCCGGAAGGTTCTTATGGGGTCTTATTGGCCTGTGGAACTTCTGAGGCCGCAGATGGTTACCGACAGGCAAAATGTGCTGCAGCCAGAGCTGTCGTGGATTCAAAATCTCCAGTATGGGAGGAGTGTGGTGAGGGCCTGGAAAGCGATTATCAGTTGGCTTTAAAAAGGTTCTGGACAACCATCTGGCACCTCAGGCAGGGGAAACAGTTCTCCACAAATACTGTTTACAGTGGAAGTGGGGAGCTGCTCACCTCGACTGGAAATGTTGCTGGGAGGTGGAAGGAATACTTCGAAGACCTCCTCAATCCCACCAACATGCCCTCCATGGCGGAGAAAGACCCTGGGAGGTTTGGGTGGGGGTCCACCCATCACTGGAGCTGAGGTCACTGAGGTAGTCAAAAAGCTCCTTCATGGTTGGGCGGATGAAATCCGCCCTGAATATCTCAAGGCTCTGGATGTTGTAGGACTGTCTTGGTTGGCATGTCTCTGCAACATCGCATGGTCATCAGGGGCCGTACCTCTGGATTGGTAAACCAGAGTGATAGTCCCCCTTGTGACTGTAGGGTGTGTTCCAATTATGGTGGAATCACACTCCTCAGCCTACTTGGGAAAGTCTATGCAGTGGTGCTGGAGAAGAGGATCCAATCTCAGATTTGGAGGAACAATGTGGTTTTCGTCCTGGCCGTGGCACTCTCGACCAACTCTATACCCTCTACAGGATCCTGGAAGGGGCATGGGAGTCTGCCCAATCAGTCCATATGTGTTTTGTAACTTTGGGTAAGGCTTTTGACTGTGTCCCTTGAGTTATCTTGTGGTGTGTGCTCTGGGAGTGCGGCATTCCAGATCTGTTGCTGCAGGCCATTCAGTCGCTGTATCTTCAGCGCCAGAGTTGGTCTGCATTGGTAACAACAGGTCGAATTCATTTTCAATGAGGTTTGGAGTGGACATGACATTGTCCTTTTGGCTTCATCGATCTGGGACCTCCAGGCTCTCATTGGTGTAATTCGCAGTCAAGTGCGAAGCGGCCAAGATGATCTCGCCTCCAAAGCCGAGGCCATAGTTGTCAGTCAGAAAAGGGTGAAATGCACCCTCTGGGTCGGGAATGAGTTCCTGCCCCAAGTGGAGGAGTTCAAATATATCAGGCTCCTGCTCACAAGTGAGGGAAGTATGGAGCGAGAGATCTACAGGCGGCTCGCTGCAGCCTCTGCTGTAAAGCGGAGCCTGTACCGGTCTGTCGAGGTGAAGAGGGAGCTGAGGCACAAGGCAAAGCTCAAAATTTACCACTCGATCTATGTTCCAACCCTCACCTATGGGCATGAGCTTTGGGTAGTGACTGAAAGAACAAGATCGCGGCTACAAGTAGCTGAAATGAGCTTCCTCCGCCGTGTGGTGGGGCTTTCTCTTAGAGATAAGGTGAGAAGCTCAGCCATCCAGGTGGAGCTCGGAGTCAAACCGCTGCTCCTCCACATTGAGAAGAGCCAATTGATATGACATCTGGTTAGAACGACCCCGAACACCCGGTGTGGTGTTTCGGGCATGTCCAACCGGCAAGAGACCTAAAACACGCTGGAGGGATTACATCTATCGGCTGGTCTGGGCACGCTCGGTGTCCCCAACCCCCCAGAAGAGCTGGAGGAAGTGGCCGGGGAGAGGGACGTCTGGATCGTACTGCTTAGTCTGCTGCCCCCGCGACCCAACCGTGCATTAACCGGAAGAAGATGAATGTAAAGTAATGAGCAAATATGTAAAGTTATACATCTGGATGTAAACTAGTAAGTAACATGGTAAGTTCTTATCTCTGGGTTTAAAGTCACAATGCAGGTTATAATAATGCTGCAAAGTAGGGAAAGGTCATATGTTTAACGGTAAAGTCATTAATAAAGTTGTAAAATTGTATGTCAGGGTAGAAAAATCATTATTCTGGTCGTAAATAGGTGAGTCAGGAAAAAATTTCCAACCCAAACAACAGGAGGAATTTTTTTCATTATGGATATTATTTAATATATATTCCATAAAATAACTGACAGCCCTAAGTAATATTTTAAATAAATGCAATCGGACAGTGTTTCTTGAGGCCAGTGTTTTGCAGAAAAATGGGTGCAGAATGTTGTGCTTCAAACAGAGTGTTTCAGAGAAATGCCGGTGTGTTTCTGACGGATTAAGTGTGAGATCCGTTATGATGTGGAGATCAGGGTGATTTGTTACACAGCAGGAACACAAGGGACCTGAAAGTACCATCGCTCTCACCACTGAATCTCAAACAGCTGCTCAGAGACCCTCTGTGTGTGTGTGCGTGCGCGCGCACGCAAAATCTCGTCTGGATGCTGTGTTTAACGGGGTTTTATCCATCATGTGTTAAAATTTCACTGAGCTTCACTCACACTTCTGATTCTGGAAGTTGATTATTTTCCTTAAATCATATGTTTCGGTGTTTCATTATACACACCAGTAACTGACCACCGAGTGCTGTTTATTAATAAGTAATAATTAGCTCAAATAATTAGTTTATAGCAGCTATAAACACTCATTCTCTCATCAGCCACCCTTTGTTTTCTCTTTATTATCACAGTATTGTAGCTTGTGCATGTTCATATAAACCTGTACTGTTAAAGCCACTGCTCTAGAAATTACATGAACATTAAATCTGGGAGCCCTGAACTGATCCAGGACGGAGCCGCTACCTATTGTATTCCTCTTGATCCAGGATTACTCATCAACACACCGTGCAATCCACTCCCATGAGCTGATTAATTTTAAAAATTATTGAGATTAAAATTGCACCCAATTCCAACACACACACACACACACACACACACACACACACACACACACACACACACACACACACACACTTCCAATCCACAAATTAAAATAATCACTTTTATTTAATGGTGAGATCAAATCCGATCAGTACTGCCAAATGCTGCAGACCCCATTTCAAACAATAAATAACTGATATGAAGCACACACACACACACACACACACACAAAAATAATAACGGGGAATTCCATGCAATTATTTCCTTCCACATCATTTGATCCTGTCTTAATGTTAGAGATAAAGAGTCAATGTGAAGTTTGTAAGCAGTCACAACAATACTAACATCAATCGCAAACATTATATATTAATACTGCTTTGTTAAAATGACATTTTCCCCCTTTATATTATTATTAATATATTACTACAATTATATATTCTATTACTTAATAGATTACTACGAAATACTTGAGCTGTGCACAGTAGCTCACTCACAATATCATGAAAGAGAGACTGTGATTGTGTTTTTTAACCAAACATATGTTCTTTTGTTTTGTTTTTTCTTATCATTTCACAAATGGGAAATCAGAATTGATTGAATGATGATGATGATGATGATAAGGCCTTCATCTTCAGTATGACCTTGAACCCTATCATCATGATTATCCCTGATTTTATATGCTGCAAAAAATGTGTCATTTTCCCCCAAAACAGTGTTCTGTTGGTACACTACTCCGCTTTACAGTCCTTCGGTTTTATCACTGTGATATTTCCATCCTATCATGCACACACTCCACTGTTGCATCTAACATTTTAAGAACTTGAAAGAAATTCGTTTGACAGAGAACCATTTGTATATCCCATAAATAAATGTATTATATTGTGATTATACAACCAGGGGGGCAGTGGTGGTCTAGTGGTATAGGGCGCTGGATCGCTGATCCAAAGGTTGGGCGTTCGAGTCCCACTCTCCACAAGGTTGTCACTGTCCCCCCCCAGTGCAGCTAAGTGGGTTATCAAAGGCGTGCCATGTCTGTCACTGTCTATGGTGAGAGATTCATGTAAAAGAACCATTGCTGACTTTCGTAAAGAGGAGCTGCAAAGTCGTCAGCGTGTTTCTGTCCCTTGCTAAAAAGGGTTGTGACAGGAAGGGCATCCGACATAAAAACCTCTGCCAAATTAAACGTGCGAATCAGATGATTCGCTGTGGCGACTCCCGAGTAAAAAGGAAAAAGCCGAAAGGAAGACAGAATTGTGATTATACAACCCCCAGTGCAGCTAACTGGGTTATCAAAGGCTGGCCATATCTTTCACTGTCTATGGTGAGAAGCATGTAAAAAGTCAGTAAAACAGTTACGTTTTTAGACCAAGCAGGGGGGAATAAATAATGGAATCACCCTATTTTGAGGAAAAATTTATGGAATCATGAAAAAAAAAAAACAATAATAAAACACTTCAACGCACCACTAGTGCCTTGTTGCACCACCTTTGGCTTTTATAACAGCTCGCAGTCTCAGAGGCATGGACTTCATGAGTGACAAACACTACTCTTCATCAATCTGGCTCCAACTTTCTCTGACTGCTTTTGCCAGATCAGCTTTGCAGGTTGGAGCCTTTTCACGGACCATTTTCTTCAACTTCCACCACAGATTTTCAATTGGATTTAGATCCGGAGTATTTGCAGGTTATGACATTGACCTTATGTGTCTTTTTTCAAGGAATGTTTTAACAGTGTTTGCTCTGTGGCAAGATGCATTATCATCTTGAGAAATTATTTCATCATCCCCAAACATCCTTTCGATTGATGGGATAAAAAAAGTGTCCATAATTTCAGCGTAAACTTGTCCATTTATTAAAGATGTAACGACAGCCATCTCCCCAGTGCCTTTACCTGACATGCAGCTCCATATTATCAATAACTGTGGAAATTTGCATGTTTTCTTCAGGCAGTCATCTTCATAAATCCCATTGGATCGGCACCAAACAAAAGTTTGCATCATCACCTTGCCCAATGCAGAGTCACGATTCATCACTGAATATGACTTTCATCCAGTCATCCACAGTCCACGACTGCTTTTCCTTAGTCCGATGTAGCCTTGTTTTTTTCTGTTTATGTGTTAATGATGACTTTCGTTTAGCTTTTCTGTATGTAAACCCCATTTCCTTTAGGCAGTTTCTGACAGTTCGATCACCGACATTGACTCCACTTTCCTCCCATTTGTTCTTTTGCTGGACATTTTCTGTTTTCAAGACACATTGCTTTAAGTTTTCTGTCCTGATGCTTTGATGTCTTCCTTGGTCTACCAGTATGCTTGCCTTTAACAACCTTCCCATGTTGTTTGTACTTGGTCCAGATTTTGGACACCGCTGAGTGTGAGCAACCAACATCTGTTGCAACATTGTGTGATGATTTACCTTCGTTCAGAAGTTTGATAATCCTCTCCTTTGTTTCAATTGACATCTCTCATGTTGGAGCCATGATTCACATCAGTCCACTTGCTGCAACAGCTCTCCAAGGTTTGATCACTCCTGTCTGGCTGCAGACTAATGAGCAGATCTAATCTGATGCAGGTCTTGGTTTTGGGAAAGGAAATTCACACGGTGATTCTATAATTTTTTTCCACAAAATTGAGTGATTGCATAATTTATTCCTCTGCTTGGTCTAAAAGTCATTGTTATTGACTACCACAATTTTTTTCTTGATTTCTTTTAGTGTTTCTTAAAGCCAGAAAGTTGCCATTTGAAATGACTTTAGTTTTGGGTCAGGTTTGTGATCTGCTTTTGTTTTGCAAAATTAAACAATTGAACGAACATCCTTCGAGAATGGTGATTCCATCATTTTCGCCAGGGGTTCTAGGACATGATACTTGTACTTATTAGGACATGATACTTGTACCGTATCACTCAGCCCTAACATGAATCTGGTTAAAATGAGCAGGTCGGTGAATGTCCACTTGTTTTCAGTAAAATACATGAAATGTACGAGATTAATAATATTAAAATCAGATTCTCCTTGGTTCTGATGTCCTCCTCGGATGAAGCTGGTGTTTGGATGATGAGAAGGCAGAGTGTAATTAAATACACACTACGGTGAAGCTGTAAATAAAATGAATGAAGACTGTTTGTATGAAATTAGGAAAAGATTTGAATAGATGCACCAGTGCTCTCAGACCTTCTGCTTTTTTTTTACTGCTATAACTATAAAGAGTTTCAAACAAATACAAAGGAAAAATCTTCCACTTTTTTGTGTCTTTTTCTTTAGAGAAGGCGCTGCCGGACAGAAGGCTCGCACCTGAGCCATGGGATGAATGAGGTTTAATATTAAATCATGCTGATGATCACTTTTCATCTCCTTTAATATCTAAAACAAGGAAAGTAAATTTGAAAACATTCAAAATTCTGAAAAAAAAAACAAAAAAAAAACAATTTGGATGATGACTTCTGATAGATCTCACTGAGGATCAGTATGAGAGAGCTCAGGATTAACACCACTCAATCTGACCAAAAACCTGCAAAGTGTGTGTGTGTGTGTGTGTGTGTGTGTGTGTGTGTGTGTGTGTGTGTGTGTGTGTGTGTGGCTGCATCATTAAAATAGTTTTATTTAAACACCTTAAAGTAAAAACATTAGGCTGTGTCTCATTCTTTTACGTGAGTAGCCAATAAAACAAAAGCATTTTAAATGATATGAAGGAAAGAGCACTCTTTCTGTTCTTTTAATTGATCAGATAAATATACGTTTAAAACTAATAGAATAGGTGATCATCAAGCTCCGCCCACAATGAATTGCAGATAGATTCTTAAAGATTTCAAAACAGGAAGTAAATATCAGATCGTGTTCTTACTCTGGGAATGTGCCTCTACAACCCCAGTGTCTGGAAGCATGGCAATCTCTCAGTGAGCAGTGAGCCAAATTATGGGATGGTATTGTCAACCTCCTTTGGTATGGGACATGACAGATTTGTAACAATGTTATTATTGTATGTCACCGTGTGTGTGTGTGTGTGTGTGTGTGTGTGTGTGTGTGTGTGTGTGTGTGTGTGTGTACTTGAGTGTACCTGGCTGTTGATGTCAGCGTTGTTGTTTAGTAAGAAAGTCACAAGTTCTTTGTGTCCCCGGTCACACGCCCAGTGCAGCAGAGCTCGACCCTGAAACAGGTAAGATTGATCGTTCAGAGGGGGAGGAGTTTAACCCAGGTGAGAGGAATGACAAAGGGGAGTGTCTTAAGGCAAATAAATGAGGCGAAAAACAATACAGGTGAGTGGTGTTAAAAACAGGGAGGGTCTTCAGACTGAAAAGAAAGCTTACTTTTCTAAAAAAATGGAGGGTCTCATGCTAGGTAAATATCTCAAACATACTCCTTTTATGTACATTTAGCACCAAGAGTCATTTAGCTGAATTTCTGTGCGTGTGTGTGTGCGTGTGTGTGAGAAAGACACACACACACACGCACACACACACACACACACAGAGAGAGAGAGAGAGAGAGAGAGAGAGAGAGAGAGGAGAGATTAAAGACCCTCCCCCTCTTTAATCCTCATGAAGTTAAACTTCACCACAGAAATGAAAATAAATAAATTATGTGGCGCAGTTTATAACTCAGAACCTCGCCTCGCATGGGCCCGCCTCGTGAGGTGATGGCAGGTCGAGTCCCACTTCGATCGAGAGAGCGAGAGGAGCATTATGGGTATTTGCTCCAGAAACAAATAGGCGGTTAGTGTTTAGCACGGGCGGCCATGATGGATGGATAGAGCTCAGAGGAGAAAAAAATTCCCCCATCACCTCGTGTCTGCTGCCCACTTCATTTTTTACCAACAGCCAATTAGATAAAGCAAACTTCTTACGGCGAATTCCTGCGTTTAAATGGCATCGATCACTGCGGCCTAACGCTAAAATGGATATTTATGAGGGAGCAGGGCGCGCACTGCGAGGAGTTTTTACGCACACCATTCCCTCTGATTGTTCATCAACTTTTCAGCACCCACACAGACCAACATTCCTCCTCCTCCAGTCTCGAAAGATTAAACACAACATCACTCTAAAACCACACCCTGTTCACTACACAGTGCACTAATTTAACAAAAACAGAGCGTCCACCAAGTACACTTGCACTACAAGCTATACACACACACGCACGCACACACACACACACACACACACACACACACACACACACACACACACACACACACACACACCATCTAATCTGGGTGTGTCCTAAATCACACATTACATTCACTATACAGTCAGCTTACACACCATTGTGATTTCCCTGTGGGAATATCTCAAATCTCACACCATATTTACTATGTGCACTCCATATTCCTTAAACACCATCATCAGTTCACTGAGGGTGTGTTCCAAATCTCGCCATAGACTCGCCATATTCACTAAATAGGCTCCATAAACACTACTGTCAATTTACTATGAGCATTTCCCAAGTCGCACACCCTATCCAGGGCAAGTCTAAAACCACACACCCTATTCATTATCCAGACCCCATAAACACATCATCAGTCCCTTGGGGTGTGTCTCAAATCACACACCAAGTTCACTGTACAGCCTCCATAAACAAAATCATCAGTTCACTGTGGGAACAGTGTGAAGTTCATAGTTCACCAAACTATATTATGTTTACAGTCCATGATGGAATATGCACTGTGCTGTGTTCATGACAGGTTTAATGTGTGTGACTCTTCTTTTCCTTTCGGCTGTTCCCTTCAGGGGTCGCCACAGCAAATGATCTGCCTCCATCTCTCCCTATCCTCTGCATCTTCTACTCTTACTCCAACGACCTTCATGTCCGCCTTCACCGCATCCATAAATCTTCTCTTTGGTCTTTCTCTGGGCCTTTTGCCTGGTAGTTCCAACCTCAGCATCCTACGACCAATATACTCACTATCCCTCCTCTGTACATGTCCAAACCATCTCAATCTAGCCTCTCTGACTTTGTCTCCAAAACATCTTACATGTGCTGTCCCTCTGATGTGCTCATTTCTGATCCTATCCATCCTCGTTACTCCCAAAGAGAACCTCAACATTTTCATCTCTGCTACCTCCAACTCTGACTCCTGTCTTTTCCCCAGGGCCACTGTCTCTAAACCATACAACATCGCTGGCCTCATCACCGTCTTGTTCACTACACAGTGCACTAATTTAAGATATTTAAATTAGTCAGATATTTAAATTAGTAAGATATCGTTTAATATGTGTGACTGTACCATGCTATCTCATTCCCCAATGCAGTGCACAGAGATCAGGGATGCGTTTGTGATACAGCTGCATGGGATACTGCAGTACAGTACTGAAATGTAAGGCACAGCATAGCCTTAAAGTTTTAGTGAGTTGAACCCAATTAGGATTAAGCGGCTCAGAAAATGAATGAATGAATGACTTCAACCTTTTATTGACACAATCCAAGTCATAAAGCAAAGACGGCAGCATCACAGTCTTTATAATATTGATTAGCATTACATTGATCATGGTGAGCACCACGATCACTGATGAATTAATGAAACTCTCCAGGAATATCTGTGATTGGCTGAAAAGCTTTCGATAATATTATCTTGTTGTGGCGAGCAGCATGTTGGCGAATTGGTTAGCACATTCGCCTCACAACAACAAGGTTCTGGGTTTGAGACCCTGATTTGGAGAGAACATTTCTGTGTGCAGTTTGTGTGTTCTCCGCGTGCTCGCTTGGGTCCCTCCGGATATACAGGTTTCCTCCTGGCTTCCACTTAGCTGTTTAAAAGTTCCAAGTGACAGTGGTGGTCTAGTGGATAGGGCGCAGGATCGCTGATCCTAAGGTTGGGGGTTCAAGTCCGCACAGGGTTGTCACTATCCCCCACAGCTAACTGGGTTATCAAAGGTGGGCCATGTCCCTCACTGTCTATGGTGAGAGACATGTAAAAGAACCATTGCTGACTTTCGTAAAGAGTAGCTGCAAAGCCGTCAGCGTGTTTCTGTCCCTTATTAAAGGGTTGTGACAGGAAGGGCATCCGACGTAAAACCCTCTGCCAAAACAAATATGCGAATCAGATGATTCACTGTGGCGACTCCTGTGAAAGGGAAAAAGCTGAAAGGAAAAGAAGTTCAAAAATTCCAAGTATAAGTATGAGAGTGAATAGGTTTTGTGTGTGTGTGTGTGTGTGTGTGTGTGTGTGTGTGTGTGTGTAGGTTAAGAACTGTATTGATTCAGATAGTATGTACCGTATATCATTAAGCTGCTTCTAAACACATTTTCCCAAAAATAAAATAAAGGGACTGAAACTACACTGTCTCCCCCTGCAGGTCAGTTGAGTGCACTACAGCACACACACGCACACAGAGAGAGAGAGAGAGAGGGGGGGGGGGGGGGGATGAAACAGTTCAAGTGAATAAAAGGGAAACATAGCAAACAAGGATAGGGAGAGTGAACAGGGTGTAGGGAACAAGGGCAAATGAAGTGATTTGGAATACAGCTCTCATACCTCTTCATCCTTAGTGTTGATGTCGATGTTGTTGAAGCTGATGGCCCTCTGGACCTTCTCCATGTTGTTCTCTCTGCAGTGGTCAAAAATGTTTTTATCCTCCTCCCTACACACACACACACACACACACATGCAGGTTCTCTCAGTATCACAGAAGAGAGATGAACTACTCTGATGTCATTATTATTAGTTTTAAAAATGAATGCTGTGCGATCCAGAAATAACAATACAATAGCAGGTGCGTGTGTGTATGTGTATAATGGATATCTATTCTGTGGTGTTAATGACAGTAGCACAGTGAAGATCATTAATAAATTCCCAGCAGTTCATGATGAAATATTATTTAATTACCTTGATTAACACTGAACACCATCGTTTACTATGACATCACTCAAGCAGATGGACAGAATCTGATTGGATAGACCAGGGATCATCAACCTTTTTGAAACTGAGAGCTACTTTGGTACCAATTAATGCAAAGAGCTAACAGGTCAATACACACTTCTGAAATAACAAATTTGTTCAATTTACCTTTAATTCTATGTTATTATTAATAATTAATGATATTCATCTATATGAAGATATTGATTTGATTTGTTTTAAAATAGTAAAAAAATTAGATGCAGCTCATTGGAGAGTGGCGCTACGGAGCCGCGGGCCTGTTCTAAAAATGGCAGTGAACAGGCCCACGAGAGACTCATTGTTGTCCTTGTGGGCGACCTGGTGGCCACGGGCATCATGTTGGTGACACCTGGGTTAGGCACAGTGCTGAAGGCTTTGTTGTTTAATAATGCAGATTACAGACTGTATTAGACTTTTGTGGGCAGTGTAACAATCCGGTGCATTTTGTGGAGTTTGTGCTGTAATGTCTCACGCTACAGAAGGATTACACATTTGACTCTGTTACAAACCAATCATATTTAAGAATTCAGTGTACAGTGTAGCCTTAAAATCACCATAGGGGATCTTTGTGTGTGTGTGTGTGTGTGTGTGTGTGTGTGTGTGTGTGTGTGTTTGTGTTTTGAATATCTGCATGTTATATATGTCTGTGTTTTTCTTTTGAATATCTGTGTGTGTTGTTTATCTCTGTGTGCACGTGTATGCGTACATGCGTGTGTTTTGAATATTTATGTGTGCTGTACATGCGTGTGTGTTTGCGTTGTGAATATCTGTGTATGTTGCATATGTGTGTGTATATGTGTGTGTTGTATGTGTGTGTGTGGTATGTGTCTGTGTTGTACATCTGTGTGAGTTTGTGTTCTATATCTGTATTATATATTTGTGCGAGTGTGCGTGTATATATATATATATATATATATATATATATATATATATATATATATATATATATACATGTTTTGAATGTCCGTTATTATAAGCATTTACAGCGTTTATGTATTTATTGATATTATATACACATATACGAGTACATATATATCAGTCAGGGGTGTGTGTACGTGTTGAATATATACATATGTGTGTGTGTGTTGCACTACCGGGTGCATGGATATTTGCTGTATATCCGTGTGTGTGTGTGTGTGTGTGTGTGTGTGTGTGTGTTGTATATCTGTGTGAGATTGTGTTGGAGGTGTGTGTGTTGTATATCTGTGAGTGTGTTGTATATCTGTGTGCATGTGATACGTGTGTGAATGTGTGTTGAATATCTGTGTTTGTGTTCTCTCTCTCTCTCTCTCTGTCTCTCTCTCCGTGTGTGTTGCATACCTGTGCGATCATGTGTTGTACATCTCTGTTTGCATCTACGTGCTGTATGTCCATTAGTGTGTGTTTGTGTGTGTGTGTGTGTGTGTTAGTTAGATATCTCTGTACAGGGATCTCTCACTTTCCACGGTTAATTGGGACGCGACCACCGAATTTCACAAAGTAGGATCAACCTCCCCCAACCGACGTATACGTGTATGTGTATGTCTGTCTTCCTTTCGGCTTTTTCCCTTTTACTCGGGAGTCGCCACAGCGAATCATCTGATGCACACATTTGATTTGGCAGAGGTTTTTACGTCGGATGCCCTTCCTGTCACAACCCTTTTTAGCGCGGGACAGAAACACGCTGACGACTTTGCAGCTCCTCTTTACGAAAGTCAGCAATGGTTCTTTTACATGAACCTCTCACCATAGACAGTGACAGACATGGCCCGCCTTTGATAACCCAGTTAGCTGCACTGGGGGAGACAGTGACAACCTTGTGGAGAGTGGGACTCGGACCCCCAACCTTTGGATCAGCGATCCAGCGCCCTATACCACTAGACCACCACTGCCCAATTGTAGTGTTCATCAGTGTGTGTTGTATATCTGGCTGTGTGTGTGTGTGTGTGTGTGTGTGTGTGTGTGTGTGTGTGTGTGTGTGTGTGTGCGTGTGTGTGGTGTTCTACAGTGGTATGAAAAAGTATCTGAACCTTTTGGAATTTCTCACATTTCTGCATAAAATCACCATCAAATTTGATCTGATCTTTGTCAAAATCACACAGATGAAAAAACAGTGTCTGCTTTAACTAAAACCACCCAAACATTTATAGGTTTTCATATTTTAATGAGGATAGCATTCAAACAATGACAGAAGAAGGAGGAATAAGTAACTGAACTATCACATTTAATATTTTGTGGCCCCATCCTTGGCAGCAATAACTTCAACCAGACGCTTCCAGTAGCTGCAGATCAGTCTGGCACATCGATCAGGACTAATCTTGGCCCATTCTTCTTTACAAAACTGCTGTAGTTCAGTCAGATTCCTGGGATGTCTGGCATGAATCACTTTCTTGAGGTCATGCCACAGCATCTCAATGGGGTTCAAGTCTGGACTTCGACTTGGCCACTCCAGAACGTGTATTTTGTTCTTCTGAAACCATTCTGAAGTTGATTTACTTCTGTGTTTTGGATCATTGTCTTGTTGCAGCATCCATCCTCTTTTTAGCTTCAACTGTCTGACAGACGGTCTCAGGTTTTCCTGCAAAACATCCTGATAAACTTTTGAATTCATGTTTCCATTAATGATTGCAAGTTGTCCAGGCCCCGAGGCAGCAAAACAGCCCCAAACCATGATGCACCCTCCACCATGCTTCACGGTGGGGATGAGGTGTTGATGTTGGTGAGCTGTTCCATTTTTCCTCCACACATGATGTTGTGTGTTCCTCCCAAATAATTCAACTTTGGTTTCATCAGTCCACAAAATATTTTGCCAAAACTTCTGTGGGGTGTCCAAGTGCCTTTTTGCGAACAGTAAACGAGCAACAATGTTTTTTTTTGATAGCTGTGGCTTCCTCCTTGGAGTCCTCCCATGAACACCATTCTTGGCCATTGTTTTACATATAGTTGATGTGTGCACAGAGATATTGGACTGTGCCAGTGATTTCTGTAAGTCTTTAGCAGACACTCTAGGTTTTTTTAACTCTCTGAGTATTCTGCGCTGAACTCTTGGCGTCATGTTTGGTGGACGGCCACTCCTTGGGAGAGAAGCAACAGTGCCAAACTCTCTCCATTTGTAGACAACTTCTCTGACTGTCGATTGATGAACATCCAGACTTTTAGAGATGGTTTTGTATCCTTTCCCAGCTTTATACAAATCAGCAATTCTTGATCGCAGGTCTTCCAACAGCTCTTTTGAGCGAGCCATGGTGCACATCAGACAATGCTTCTTATCAAGACAATTCTTACCAGGTGTGTGTTTTATAGTGGGCAGGGCAGCTTTAAGCCACTCATCAGTGATTGGACACACACCTGACTTAAATTGTTTGGTAAAAAATGGTTTCAATTGCTCTTTAAGTCTCCTTAGGCAGAGGGTTCAGTTACTTATTCCTCCCCCTTCTGTCGTTGTTTGCATGCTATTCTCATTAAAATATCAAAACCTATAAATGTTTGGTTGGTTTTAGTTAAAGCAGACACTGTTTTTTCATCTGTGTGATTTTGACAAAGATCAGATCACATTTGATGGTGATTTTATGCAGAAATCTGAGAAATTCCAAAAGGTTCAGATACTTTTTCATACCACTGTACTATCTGTGTGTGTTGTATAACTGTTTGTATGTGTTGAATATTTGTGTGCGGTGTTGTTGATCTGTGTGTGTGTGTGTGTGTGTGTGTGTTTGTGTGTGTAATATCTGTGTACATTTGTGGTGTTCATCAGTATGTGTTGCATATCTGTGTGTGTGTTAAATATTTGTGTGCATGTGTGGTGTTGATCTGTGTGTTCTACATCTGTGTGTATGTGTTGAATATCTGTGTGCAGTGTTGTTGATCTGTGTGTGTGTGTGTGTGTGTGTGTGTGTGTGTGTGTGTGTGTGTGGAATATCTGTGTACATTTGTGGTGTTCATCGGTACGTGTTGTATGTCTGTTTGTGTGTATGCACAAGGCTGATGTGAAGTGCCAGTGTAGTAGTGTAGTGTAAATAGTGCTTGCAGTCTCTCGCTTTTAGCTGTTACCGCTGCCTAGCCATAAGGTGAAAAGGGAACAGAGTGAGTAAGCCTCCCCTGGCAGTACATAGCCTCTCCATCATCAAGACTCCTGCAGTGCCTCTTCGTGGGCACCACACATCAACTGGGTACCTTATGGCCCCACGCTAAACTACAGGGGATCTCTGAGGAGCTTGGCCCCCAGCGGTGTGAGGTGCAGGCCCACTGGCATGTGAACATGCCCTGACTTCCACCAACCAAGCCCCAGCTATGGGTCAAATAGCCCCATTGCCTTGTGGGCCACTAGGGATAGGGGAAGTCTAGGGGAGTGAACCCCAACAGAAAATCCGGAGTGGAGTCCCTAAGATGGTCAGATGTCCAAATGTGCATTCTTCTGGCAGCTCCTGCAGTCAACCTGGTACCAAATGAACTGGTGTTCAACTTTGGTTTGGATGTTACCAGCAAGACTGAGAGGGGGAGTCTGACGTATGGGCAACCAAGTCTGTCCATATCTTCTGCCCTGGCTAGCACTCTATAGCAGTGTGGAAAAAACACAGAGAGCAACATTTACCAGCGATAAGCTCAAGCTTAACTGGCGTAAAGCTGGGATAAGGAGTTTTTCTTGACGATGGGAGGGGTTATCAACTCCATGAAGGCAACTATCACCCGCCTCAAGCTGGGCAACCCTAGCCAATAAGGTGTTGCCCCGCCACTGGCCAACTGTCTCACTGGATGCGTGGGACTTAGGGTATACTACCTGATAAGAGGTCAGTAACTACGGCACCAAAGAATACAAGAACAAGCAAGAAACCTGCACTTAAACTAGAAAGTTGGAACGTTCGCACCATAATGACTGGTCCCTCAGGCCCCCTGGATATAGTGGATACACGCAAAACTGCCATCATCAGCAAAGAACTTCTAAACCTCCAGGTTGACATTGTAGCCCTACAGGAAACACGCCTCACTGACTCTGGCACTTTGAAAGAAAATGATTATACATTCTTCTGGCAAGGAAAGGAAAATGAAAGCTTGACAGCATGGAGTAGGTTTCGCCATCTCACACTCTCTTGAGTGCAGTGGAATTAGTGACATCAAAACAGAGTGATTTCTCTCCCTACGTCTTAACACATCACCAGGGCCTGTAAATATACTATGCGTCTATGCCCTTAATCTCACTTCTTCCAGTGAAACCAAGGATGAATTCTACAGTCAGCTGGATGAGGTAATCAAATGTCTTCCCAAGGGGGAGACACTATTTCTCCTTGGGGACTTCAATGCCAGAGTAGGTTCAGATCATGATGCATAGCCCGTCTGTTGTATAACTCTGTGTGTGTGTGTGTAGTTGTATGTCTGTGTGTGTATATCTGTATTCATGTCTGAGTGTGTAGAGTTGTATATCTGTGTGTGTGTGTGTGTGTGTGTGTGTGTGTGTGTATATCTGTATTCATGTGTGGACTTGTATATCTGTGTGGGTGCGCGCGCGAGCGTGTGTGTGTGTGTATCTGTATTCATGTGTGAGTGTATGGAGTTGTATATCTGTGTGTGTCTGTATTCACGTGTGGAGTTGTATATGTGTGTGTGTGTGTGTGTGTTTGTGTGTATATATCTGTATTCATCTGTGAGTGTGTGGAGTTGTATATCTGTGTGTGTGTGTGTGTGTGTGTGTGTAGTTGTATATCTGTGTGTGTGTATATCTGTATTCCTGTGTGAGTGTGTGGAGTTGTATATCTGTGTGTGTGTGTATGTGTATCTGTATTCATGCGCGAGTGTGTGATGTTGTATATCTGTGTGTGCATGTGTGTATCTGTATTCATGTGTGGGTGTGTGGAGTTGTATATCTGTGTGTGCATGTATTTGTATTCATGTGTGAGTGTGTGTTGTATATCTGTGTGTGTATCTGTATTCATGTGTGAGTGTGTGGAGTTGTATATCTCTGTGTGTGTGTGAGTGTGCGCGTGTGTGTATTTGTATTCATGTGTGGGTGTGTGGAGTTGTATATCTGTGTGTGCGCGCATGTGTGTATGTCTAGGTGTTGTATATCTGCATATGCACGTGTAGTGTTTATCTGTGTGCTATATATCTGCATGCTACATATCTGCATGCTGTATATTTCTGTTGTATATCCGTGTGCGTTGTATATCCTGTAAGTGTGTGTCCGTAGGTGTGTGTTGTTGTACATCTGTATGCATGTGTAGTGTTTATCTGCGTGCTATATATCTGTGTGTGGGTGTGTGTGTTGTATATCCGTGTGCGTGTGTTGTATATCCCTATATGTGTGCCTGTTGTATATCTATGTGTGTGTTGTATATCTTTGTGTGTGTGTTGTGTATCTGTGGTGTTGTATATCTGTATGCATGTGTAGTGTTTATCTGCGTGCTATATATCTATGTGTGGGTGTGTGTGTTGTATATCCGTGTGCGTGTGTTGTATATCCCTATATGTGTGCCTGTTGTATATCTATGTGTGTGTTGTATATCTTTGTGTGTGTGTGTTGTGTATCTGTGGTGTTGTATATCTGTATGCATGTGTACTGTTTATCTGCATACTATATATCTGTGCGCTATATATTTGTGTCTGTGTGTGTGTGTGGGTGTGTGTTGTGTATCGATTTGTGTGTGTGTGGGTGTTGTATATCTGCGTGTATGTGTTGCATATCTGTGTGTATGTGTTGAATATCTGTGTGAGTTTGTGGTGTATATTTTTGCGTGTGTTGTATATCTGTGTGCGTGTTGTAAATCTGTGTGTGAGTCTGTGTGTTTGTGCACGAGGGTGTGTGCATGTATGTGTTTCATATCTGTGTGCGTGTGTATGCTGTATATCTGTGTGCGTATGTTTTGTATATCTGCGTGTGTGAATGTGTGTGCTCGATATCTGTGTATATGTGTTGTATATTTCTGTATGTGTGTGTGTGTGCATGTGATGTTGTACATCTGTGTCTGTATGTGTGTATGTCTAGGTGTTGTATATCTGCATATGCATGTGTAGTGTTTATCTGCGTGCTACATATCTGTCTGTCTTCCTTTCGGCTTTTTCCCTTTTACTCGGGAGTCACCATAGCAAATCATCTGATGCGCACGTTTGATTTGGCAGAGGTTTTTATGTCGGATGCCCTTCCTGTCACAATCCTTTTTAGCAAGGGACAGAAACACGCTGACAACTTTGCAGCCTACGAAAGTCAGCAATGGTTCTTTTACATGCCTCTCACCATAGACAGTGAGAGACATGGCCCGCCTTTGATAATCCTGCATGCTACATATCTGCATGCTATATATCTGTGTGTGGGTGTGTGTGTGTTGTATATCCATGTGCATGTGTTGTATATCCATATATGTGTGCTTGTTGTATATCTTTGTGTGTGTATGTTGTGTGCATCTGTGGTGTTGTATATCTGTATGCATGTGTAATGTTTATCTGGATGCTATATATCTGTGTATATATATATATATATATATATATATATATATATATATATATATATCTGTGTGTGTGTGTGGTTTATCTATTTGTGTGTGGGTGTGTGGTGTTGTATATGTGTTGTATATCTGTGTGTATGTGTTGCATATCTGTGTGTTGTATATTTGTGTGAGTTTGTGGTGTATATTTTTGTGTGTGTTGTATATATTTGGATCTGTGTGAGAGCGTGTTGCATATCTGTGTGTTTGTGCACGAGGGTGTGTGTATGTATGTGTTGTATGTCTGTGTGTGTTTCATATCTGTGTGTGTATGTTGTATATCTGTGTGCGTATGTGTTTTGTATATCTGCGTGTGTGAATGTGTGTGCTCAATATCTGTGTATGTGTTGTATATTTGTGTGTGTGTGTAGTGTTGTATATCTGTATCTGTGTGTGTGTGTGTGTGTCTAGGTGTTGTATGTCTGCATATGCATGTGTAGTGTTTATCTGTGTGCTACATATCTGCATGCTGTATATTTCTGTTGTATATCCATGTGCGTCTGTGTTGTATATCTGTATGCATGTGTAGTGTTTATCTGAGTGCTATATATCTGTGTGTGGGTGTGTGTGTTGTATATCCGTGTGCGTGTTGTATATCTGTGTGTGTGTGTGTGTGTGTGTGTGTGTATCTGTATGCATGTGTAGTGTTTATCTGCGTGCTATATATCTGTGTGCTATATATCTGTGTGTGGGTGTGTGTTGTATACCCGTGTGCGTGTGTTGTATATCTGTATATGTGTGCGTGTTGTAAATCCGTGTGTGTGTGTGTTTTAAATATCTGTGTGCGTGTGTGGTGCTTATATGTGTGTGTTGTATAACTGCATGCTATATACAGTATCTGCATGTTATATAATCAGCATGCTATATATATGGGTGCTTCATATCTGTGTGTGTGTGTGTGTGTGGTGTTGTATATCTGTATGTGTATGTACGTGTGTATGGTGTATATTTATTTGTGTGTGTGTGTGTGTGTGTGTGTGTGTGTGTGTGTGTGTGTTGTACATCTGAGCGTGTTGTATATCTGTGGGTTGTATATCTGTGTGAGTGCGTGTTCTAAATCTGTGTGTAAGTGTGTGTTGCATATCTGTGTGTTTGTGCATGAGGGTGTGTGTATGTATGCGTTGTATAACTGTGTCTATGTGTTGTATGTCCGTGTGTGTTTCATATCTGTGTGCGTATGTGTTTTGTATATCTGCGCGTGTGAACGTGTGCTCGATATCTGTGTATATTTGTGTATGCGTGTGTGTGTGTGTGTGCGGTGTTGTATATCTGTCTGTTTGTGTTGTATATCTGCATATGCATGTGTAGTGTTTATATGCGTGCTATATATCTGCTTGCTATATATCTGTGTTGTATATCTGTATGTGTGTGTAGTGTTTATCTGCGTGCTATATATCTGTGTGTGGGTGTGTGTGTTGTATATCTTTGTGTGTGTGTGTTGTATATCTGCATAGGCATGTGTAGTGTTTATCCGTGTACTATATATCTGCATGCTACATATCTGTGTTGTATATCTGTATGTGTGTGTAGGTGTGTGGTGCTGTATATCTGTATGCATGTGCAGTGTTTATCTGCGTGCTATATATATCTGTATGTGTGTGCGTATTGTATATCCATGTGTGTTTTGTCTATCTTTGTGTGTGTGTGTGTGTGTGTGTGTGTGCGTGTGTGTTGTATATCTGTGTGTGTTGACTGACCTGATAGTCTCTTGATGGTACAAACAGCTCACTGCTGCTCCACCAAATGCCATCCTCCGCTCGCCTTTACTTCGGTCAGATGAACCCTACACACACACACACACACACACACACACACACACACACACACACACACACACACACTAAAGAAAGGTTCTAAAAGCAGTATTGTATCAGAACATTACTTGGTTCAATTTTATTTTTGAACAAAAAGTGCGTGTGTGTGTTTGTGTGTGTGTGTTTTACTGACAGCTGCATTGTGTCTGTTCAGTGATTACAATGCAGCAGTGAGTGTAAAAGCGTGTGTGTGTGTGAGCACTTTCCCTGAGCAGAGTGCACTCGCTGTGATTAAAACAGGGCCGCTGCTGATGCGCTTTCACTGTCCCAACACACGTTTAACAAAAGAGACGGACTGCAGATATGCACTCATCTGTCCATCCTCATACTGTATGTATGTGTGTGAAGTCAGAATGTGTTACATCACAAAGAGAGAAGATGGAAAAACTTGACGTGCCAGACATTAGACAGAAACAGTGTGAGAAACAGAGAGACAAAAAAGGATGCAGACACAGAGACGAAGAGAAACAGAGAGAGAGACAGACAGATTAAGAGAGGGAGAATGAAAGAGAGAGAGAGAGAGAGAGAGAGAATGAGAATCCATATCATCAATCAACCAATCACTGATCGCCATGATACCAGTCGACCAATCACTGGTCCTACCTTCCTGCATGTTTGTTCTTCATTTTAAATGTTTTGTGGAGATACAAAAGAGAAAACTCAGTTGTTTTTCTGGATGCTGATCTGTTCGGACAACTGTCTGAAAACACATCACAATTTAACAAGCCAATTGTTTTATCTCACCAATTGTTTGTGAATCTCTGATATTAGCGCAGACAAAAACAGAAATATAATTTACCTTTTTTTTTATTTTTCTTAATTGTTTTAGTCGTATCCAATTTCCACCCATCAGCTATTGCCTTCCTTCTCACATGACCAGCACGGGGCAAAGGTTTGCAATGCTCGACACCCATCTCTTTTCGAACTACGGCACATGTGTATTTGGGGCCAGGTCTAACACACTTCAAGTGAAAGCGCTCTCCGTACCTTTGTACGAACGACAGCTCACAGATGTCCGTGATTGGTTGGCGATCGCTGTGAGTGACAGGGAATTGAGCGTATGTCGTCCCTCCTTCCCATGAGAGCTCAGTCAATCAGCATGGACAGCTGTGGCTGTAACCCAGATTTGAACTTGCCATCTCCGGGTTAATAGTCGTGTACCTAGTCAATGCGCCACTCGGAAACCCATAATGTACATTTAATAATAAATTAATCAGTTCCATTTTTTCTTCTGAACATTTAGGATGGTGATATTTTCATCTAACACCAGCAAAACAAAAAACAAACAAAAAAACCCTCTGTGGATGGCACTGTTCATTTGCATAGAGAGCAAAATAGTAAGATCTGATCTCAAGCATTCAGTCATAGACATTCTTGTCTATTCTTTCAATGTCAGGGTGTGTGTGTGTGTGTGTATCAGGGTGCCACAAAAAAATAAAGTTTCTAATTTTTATTGTCCCACTCCCTAAATGTGTTCATAATATGAAAAGAAAAACAGTGGCAAGGTTTGGATGTACAGTGGAGCCTCGGTATTCGAACGCTTTAGAGGTCAAACAAATCGGAATTCAACCAAAAAATCCAGGATTTTTTTTTTTGCCCCGGAAGTCAACCAAAATTCGGAAGTTGAACGCTAAAAAAGCAGCACGAGAAAAAACAAGACCAAGAGGGACAGGAAATGCATGCTTTCCGGAAGTCCGAAAGTTGTTGATACTATTTATCACCCTGATAAAGCTAGCGCTGTTTTTGGGAAGTCCAGAAGTTGTTGATACTACTAGTATGTATCGCTGTGAACACGATTAAGGATGAGATCATGAGCCACTTCCGTAAGGTTTTGAAAAGAAGTCAGAAACAAGCCACGTTAGAAATGTTCTTCAAGAAAAGAAAGTAACATCCTGAAGAAGAGTCATCCACAAAGAAAGTAGCAAGAGGAAAAAAAAACACCTTTGGCTGATTCACCTGAAGCTGTTATGGACGGGGATCCACTTCCTCTCTCCCTCTCCAACATTTACGTATGCCAACTGCTCACCACCACAAAGATTAAAATCCGTATCTTTATTGTTCTAATGCTTTAACTGCACTGTGGTTTTTATTTTAGTGTGTTATGGTCTGTGTTGTGAGAGACTCTGGTTTTGGCGTAGCTCTCGCTCTCTCTCTCTCTCTCTCTCTCATACACACACACACACACACATACACACACACACACACACACACACACACACACACACACACACACTTTCTCTCTCTCTCTCTCTCTCTCTCTCTCTCTCTCTCTCTCTGTGTTGGAGAGGGGCGTGGCTGTCACACACAGGTGGAGTGCTAAACACACACCTGATTCTACTTAATCAAGGGCTAATACTAGCAGCGCGCTCCACCCAGTGCTAGAAGATTGTCCCTCTTCCCTGTGATCTCTCTGGCTCTCAGCTCCATGCTCCACCGGTTCCTGCTTTAGTTTGATTTCTGTGTTTCTTCACATCTCTAACCCTGACTATGATTTCCCCATGCTCTAGTGCCTTCCCTGTGAACAATAAAGCACATCCGTTTTTATCACACCCTGTGTTCTGCATTTCTGGGTCTGTCTGAATGTTCTTGGGGACATAGAAGGGCGAGAAGATTCTGTGACGCCAGGAACATTGATATGGTATGTGTGATATGCTATGTGTCTAATGAACAAATACTGTATTAAACAGTGATGTGTTTAAGCTATCACAGTGGTTTTTTGTTGATGATGACGAGCGACAAAACAGATCAAAGCAAGAATATTGACTTCAATAAAATAAAGCAGAGAATCAGCATTGTAATAAAAAGAAATGGTTCAATTAAATAAGATTATGTTTCAATATATAATACAGTGTTAACATGCAGGCAATGACCGACCGCTGAATACACGGAGATCTTCTTCTTTCTTCTTTTCCTTTCGGCTGTTCCCTTCAGGGGTCGCCACAGCAAATGATCTGCCTCCATCTCTCCCTATCCTCTGCATCTTCTACTCTTACTCCAACGACCTTCATGTCCGCTTTCACTGCATCCATAAATCTTCTCTTTGGTCTTCCTCTGGGCCTTTTGCCTGGTAGTTCCAACCTCAGCATCCTACGACCAATATACTCACTATCCCTCCTCTGTACATGTCCAAACCATCTCAATCTAGCCTCTCTGACTTTGTCTCCAAAACATCTAACATGTGCTGTCCCTCTGATGTACTCATTTCTGATCCTATCCATCCTCGTTACTCCCAAAGAGAACCTCAACATTTTCATCTCTGCTACCTCCAACTCTGACTCCTGTCTTTTCCCCAGGGCCACTGTCTCTAAACCATACAACATTGCTGGCCTCATCACCGTCTTGTACACTTTTCCTTTCATTCTTGCCGATACTCTCCTATCACACATCACACCGGACACTTTTCTCCATCCATTCCAACCTGCCTGCACGCGCTTCTTCACCTCTTTTCCACACTCTCCATTGCTCTGGATTGTTGAGCCTAAGTACTTAAAATCCTCCACCTTCTTTATCTCTGCCCCCTGTAACCTCAAAGTTCCTCTTGGGTCCTTGTCGTTCACACACATCTATTCTGTCTTACTAAGACTAACCTTCAATCCCCTCCTTTCCAGGGCATACCTCCACCTCTCTAGATTTTCCTCCACTTGGTCTCTGCTCTCACTACAGATCAATATGTCATCTGCAAACATCATAGTCCATGGAGATTCTTGTCTAACCTCATCTGTTAGCCTGTCCATCACCATAGCAAACAAGAAGGGGCTGAGAGCTGACCCTTGATGCAGTCCCACCTCCACCTTGAACTCTTCTGTCACACCGACAGCACACCTCACCACTGTCTTACATCTATCATACATGTCCTTCACCACTCTAACATACTTCTCTGTCACTCCAGACTTCCTCATACAATACCACAGTTCTTCTCTCGGCACCCTGTCATATGCTTTCTCCAGATCCACAAAGGCACAATGCAGCTCCTTCTGACCTTCTCTGTACTTCTCTATTAACATCCTCAAAGCAAACACTGCATCTGTGGTGCTCTTTCTTGGCATGAAACCAAACTGTTGTTCACAAATGCTGACCTCTGCCCTTAGTCTTGCTTCCACTATTCTTTCCCATAGCTTCATTGTATGGCTCATCAACTTTATACACGGAGATACTCTATGAAAATATTCCAGCCAATTGAGCTCCCAGTAATAGAAATACCGTAGGCCCTCGTTATTCGCGGTGGTTTGGTTCCGGCCCCTCCCGCGAATCAAGATAATCCACGAATTCTGTACCCGGAAGTAAAACTCTATGTATCATATTCCACGGTCGAATGATTAACCGGAAGTAAAACCCTATGTATCATATTACATTGGCTTAAATATGCTTCTTAAACACATTCTATTGAGTCTTACTCATTAATACAGTATTAATGTAGTAAAATGGAGTAATTAAGTAAAAACTTTTTAATTTTGTACTGTGATATTTATTGATAAAATTTTATATAGTATAAGATTTTAATGCAGCTGTGAGGGTGGGCACAAACCAGGTGGAAAGAGAGCAAGGCTAGAAGATTAGAAGCAGGGTTTAAACTGTTTTTTCATAGTGTGGATGGGAAGAGAAATGGAGTAGGAGTCATCTTGAAGGAGGTGTTTGTCAGGAATGTTCTAGAAGTGAAAAGAGTGTCAGACAGAGTGATGAGCCTCAAGTTAGAAATTGGAAGCGTGATGTTCAATGTTGTTAGTGCTCATTTCCAACAGACAGGATACAAGCTAGAAGAGAAAGAGAAATTCTGGAGTGAGTTCGATGAAATGATGCAGAGTACCTGCAGAGGTCAAAAAGTGATAATTGGTGCAGACTTCAATGGACATGTTGGTGCAGGCAACAGAGGGGACGAGGAAGTGATGGGCAGGTGTAGTATCCAGGACAGGAACACAGAAGGACAAATGTTCATAGATTTTGCAAAAAGGATGTAAATGGATATGGTGAATACTTTCTTCCAGAAGAGACATGAGCACAGGGTGACTTAAAAAAGCGGAGGTAGGAGCACACAGGTAGACTACATCTTGTGTAGGCGATATAATTTGAAAGAAGTCAGTGACTGCAAAGTAGTAGTGGGTGAGAGTGTTGCCATAGGATGGTGGTGTGCAGGATGATGCTGATGGTGAGGAAGGTGAAGAAAACAAAGGCAGAGCAGAGGACAAAGTGGTGGAAGCTGAAAAAGGAAGAATGTCGTGTTGTTTTCAAGGAGGAGTTGAAACAGGCTTTGGGTTGTCAGGAAGTGCTTCCAGATGACTGGACAACTACAGCTAATGTGATCAGGGAGACAGGTGGGAGAGTACTTGGTGTGTCCTCTGGAAGGAAAGTAGATAAGGAGACTTGTTGGTGGAATTACAAAGTGGAGGAGTGTGTACAAAGGAAGAGGTTAGCCAAGAAAAAGTGGGACATTGACAGGACCGAAGAGAGTAAACAGGATTACAGGGAGGCACAGTGTAAGGTGAAGGTAGCGGTGTCAAATGCCAAACAGAGCTTATGATGACTTGTATGATAGGTTGGACAGTAAGGAGGGAAAAAACGATTTATAAAGGTTGGCACAGCAGAGAAATAGAGATGGGAAGGACGTGCAGCAAGTTAGAGTAATTAAGGACAGAGAGGTAAATGTACTGACTGATGACAGAAGTGTGCTAAGAAGATGGAAAGAGTACTTTGAAGAGCTGATGAATGAGGAAAATGAGAAAGAGAAAAAAAGTAGAAGGGGTGACCGTTGTGGACCAGGAAGTAGCAAAGATTAGTAAGGGTGAAGTGAGGAGGGCATTGAAGAGGATGAAAAGTGTAGAGGCAATTGGTCTTGATGACATACCTGTGGAGGTATGGAAGTGTCTAGGAGAGGTAGCAGTAGATTTTCTGACAAAAACATTCAAAAAGGTCTTAGAGAGTGAGAGAACGCTGGAGGAGTGGAGGAGAAGTGTGCTAGTGCCCATTTTTAAGAACAAGGGAGACGTGCAGAGTTGTGGCAACTACAGAGGGATAAAGTTGATGAGCCATACGATGAAGTTATGGGAAAAAATAGTGAAAGCTAGACTAAGGGCAGAGGTCAGCATTTGTGAACAACAGTTTGGTTTCATGTTAAGAAAGAGCACCACAGATGCAGAGTTTGCTTTGAGGATATTAATAGAGAAGTACAGAGAAGGTCAGAGGGAGCGGCATTGTGCTTTTATGGATCTGGAGAAAGCATATCTGTGAGGAACTGTGGTATTGCATGAGGATGCCTGGAGTGGCAGAGAAGTATGTTAGAGTGGTGCAGGACATGTATGAGAGATGCAGGACTGTGGTGAGGTGTGCTGTCGACATGACAGGAAGGGTCACAAAAGGAATGAAGGTTAGCCTCAGTAAGACAGAATACATGTGTGTGAACGACAGGGGCCCAAGAGGAATGGTGAGGTTACAGGGAGCAGAGACAAAGAAGGTGGAGGATTTTAAGTACTTAGGCTCAACAATCCAGAGCAATGGAGAGTGTGGAAAAGAGGTGAACAAGCGTGTGCAGGCAGGTTGGAATGGTTGGAGAAAAGTGTCCGGTGTGATGTGTGATAGGAAGGTATCGGCAAGAATGAAAGGAAAAGTGTACAAGACGGTGTTGAGGCCAGCAATGTTGTATGGTAAAGAATATAAAGGTGTGACGTAATGATGTAATGAAGTTTCAGCCAGACCCAGAATGCAGGCGGCAGTGTGAGAAGGCAGAGTGGATTTATTATTTATTATTCAAAGGGTAAGCACTTAAGCAGAGCACCACACTTTATCTGCAGTACTGGTGACTCAGAAAAACACCAGAAGAGCCGGAGCGGGGAGAAAATAGTTAGAGAACACAGGGAAATAGGAACGTTATATGAGTTAATCTCCTGACACAGAGGTGAGTGTGCTTGTGTTTATTGAGAGTTGATGAGAGGCGTGAATTCAGGTGTGCATTGCTGGAATCAGCCTGAGCAGCTCAGCCACGCCCATCAGTCGGAGCGGTGAGAATACAGAGTTAGAGGCACAGCCAAGTCCCCGAAAAACAGACCATAACAAAAAGAACATAAAATAAAATGAAGTGTAATAAAGTGGATAAACAAAACAAAAGGATAAACATGCTACACCACAGTACATAAAATCACTCACATATTCTAAGCATTATTTTAGGTACTGTACTGGAATAATAATTGAAAAAGACTTTAATACTACAGTGCTTTACAACAGTTCAGATGATTACAGTCGGCCCTTGACTGTTCGCGATTTTGCACTCACGGTTTGAGTATTCCTCGACTGCCGAGCAGCTCGCACATGATTCAAATTCAGCCAATGGCTGGCTGTCCTCCTTCCTTCTGATTGGTTGAGATGATGTAATGCCCCTTAATGTTGGTTGAGATGATGTAATGCCGGGTACAGAACTTGCGGATTATCTCGATTCGCGGGAGGGCCCGGAACCATACCCCCGCGAATGTCGAGGGCCTACTGTATTCCTCTTCAGGTATTTCAGAGGAAACTGTCGTTTCTTCAGGAGAAAGTCTTATATCTTCAGAAGAGACATCCAACATCATTACCTTTTTCTGACGTATACATCATCTCAACCAATCAGCAGGAGAGAGAACAGCCATTGGCCGAATTTGAATCACATGACAGTTACTCCACAATCTGCAAATATGCTGCGGCGCGAGTGCAAAACCGCGAATAGTCAAAGGTCTATTGTATATGAAACTTTATGTGGTTACTATGCTTCATAAAAGTAACAAAACTAGGGGGTGGGACCTAAAAAATATATATATTTTTTTTTTTGCCATTGCAGTCTGTGGCCCCCTTATGTGTGTGTGTGTGTGTGTGTGTGTGTGTGTGTGTGTGTGTGTGTGTGTGTGTGTGTGTGTGTGAGAGAGAGTGAGTGAGAGCAAGATATGCTAAAAGTTACATGAATATCCAAGTGGGAAATGCAAAGCTACTGCATAGGGGACATACACCGTGTGTATGTGTGTGCATGATTTACCTTAAATCCGGGATCGAGTGTGTGTACAGAGGAAGTGTACTCCTGCATGGCCTGCTCCTTACTCATATCACCCAACTGCTTCCACGCTGACCTGTACACACACACGCGCGCGCACACACACGAGCACACACACACATGAGCACACACACACACGAGCACACACAGACTTTTAATTTGTGATTAATGAATATTATGTATAAATGTTAGAATGATATGAAATTAGTCATTTCTTAATTCCACATTTACAGTTATGGTATTTACTATACAGTGCTCTTATCCAGAGCTACTTGCATTTATCATATGTTTTTATGTAACTGAGCTATTAAGGATTAAGGGTCAATGGCCCAACAGTGGTAGCATGGTGGAACCCCTGAAATTGGGGATTACTAACTCAGAGCCACCATCACTGGCCCCTGTTTTTTTTATAATAAAAATAATATATATGTGTACAAGATGTCGGCATGGTGTTGTAGTAGTTAGCATGTTCACCTAATAGCAAGAAGGTCCTGGGTTTGATTCCCAGCTCTGGTCTGTCTGTGTGGAGTTTGTATGTTCTCCGCATGCTTGTGTGGGTTTCCTCCGGGTACTCCGGTTTCTTCCCACATTCCAAAAACATGCACAGTAGGTTATTTGGCTGTTCCAAATCGACCCCGGGTGCGAGTGTGCATATGGATGGTTGTGTGAGTGCTGGCACTGCGATAGCCTGGAGAGCTGTCCAAGGTGTACCCAGCCCTCGCCCAGAGTCAGCTAAGATGGACGCCAGCCTCCCCGCGACCCTAATTAGGATTAAGCAGTACAGAAAATGACTGAATATGTATAAAAACATTTTTAATTTTATCTTGAGGTTGTACATTGGATATATATTTTAGATGGGCATAGAATATTATAAATATGTTTTACTGATGAAGAGACAATTCTATAGTGGAGATGCTGTAATAATAATGTTTATAACACATCACAGCCGTGTCTCACCATTTCCTCTGACCCTCGAAATCAAAGAACCCGGGTTTGGGTATGTTACATTTCCCAACTGTTGCCTGTCAAACACATACACACACACAACACACAGCAAATATTACAAAGTAAAACTGGTTCTGTATATGTATCTCTGTACAGGTGTATGTGTGTGTATGTGAGTGAGTCTGTACTGTACAGGTGTGTGTGAGGGAGAGAGCAACAGAGAGAGAGAGAGAGAGAGAGAGAGAGAGAGAGAGAGAGAGAGAGAGAGAGAGAGTCTGTACTGTACAGTTGTGTGTGTGTGTGTGTGTGTGTGTGTGTGTGTGTGTGTGTGTGTGTGTGTGTGTGTGTGTGTGTGTGTGTGAGCATGAGAGAGAAAGAGAGTCTGTACTGTACAAGTGTGTATGTCTGTGTGCCTGTACTGCACATGTGTGTGAGAGTCTGTACTGTACAGGTGTGTGTGAGAGAGCGAATGTGAGAAAGAGAGTTTGTACTGTACAGGGGTGTGTGTGTGTGTGTGTGTGTGTGTGAGAGAGAGAGAGAGGCGAGTGTGACAGTCTGTACTGCACAGTTTTATGTGTGTGTGAGAGAGAGAGAGAGAGAGAGATAGGGTCTGTACTTTACGGTTGTGTGTGTGTGTGTGTGTGTGTGTGTGTGTGTGTGTGTGTGTGTGTGAGGGTCTGTACTTTACGGTTGTGTGTGTCTGCGTGTGTGTCTGAGAGAGAGAGAGAGAGAGAGAGATAGAGAGAGAGAGCCTGTATTTAACAATTGTGTGTGTGTTTGTGTGATTTGGTACTGTGCAGTGGTGGGTGTGTGAGTCTGTACTGTGCAAGCATGTGTGTTAGTCTGTCCTGTACAGGTGTGTGTGTGTGTGTGTGTGTGAGAGAGAGAGAGTCTGTACTGTACAGGCTTGAGTGTGAGTCTGTACTGTAGAGGGATGTGTGTGTGTGTGTGTGTGTGTGTGTGTGTGTGTGTGTGTGTGTGTGTGTGTGTACTGTGAAGGGGTATGTGTGAGTGTCTATATTTTACAGTTGTGTGTATGTGTGTGTGTGAGAGAGAGAGAGAGAGAGAGAGACTGTAGTTTACAGTTTTGTGCGTATTTGTGTGTGTGTGAGTCTGTACTGTGAAGGGGTATGTGTGAGTGTCTATACTTTACAGTTGTGTGTGTGTGTGTATGTGTGTGTGTGTGTGTGTGTGTGTGTGTGTGTGAGAGAGAGAGAGAGAAAGAAAGTGACTCTGTATTGTGCATGAGAGAGAGAGAGACAGAGAGAGAGAGAGAGAGAGAGAGAGTCTGTACTTTACAGTTTTGTGGGTATGCGTGTGTGTGTGTGTGTGTGTGTGTGTGTGTGTGTGGGCACACACGCGAGTCTGTACTGTGAAGGGGCATGTGCGAGTGTCTATACTTTACATGTGTGTGTGAGGGTGTACTGTACAGCTATGTGTCTGTATCGTACAGGTGTGTATGTGTGTTTATGTGTGAGTCTGTACTGTATAGGTGTGTGTGTGTGTGTGTGTGTGTGTGTGTGTCAGTGTGTAATGTACAGGTGTGTATGTGTGTTTGTGTGTGAGTCTATACTGTATAGGTGTGTGTGTGTGTGTGTGTGTGTGTGTGTGTGTGTGTGTCAGTGTGTAATGTACAGGTGTGTGCCTGTACTGTACAGGTGTGTATATGTGTGTTTGTGTATGAGTCTGTACTGTGCCAGGGGTGTGTGTGTGTGTGTGTGTGTGTGTGTGTACTGTACAGGTGTGTGAGGTGAGTCTCTCTGGCAGGGCTATGTTAGGAAGTGAGTTTAATTTGCGGGTTGTGGGTTAACTCTGGGTGATAAGTGAAGTCGGAGTTAATGAATACTGAGCTCATGCACTGGTGGTTATCGGTGTTGTGAAGCTGATTGAGAGATATGCAGGTAAACCAGCGTTGACTCCCCAGAATCTGTGTGTGTTCAAGTAAGAGAGGCGTGTCTGAAAGGAAACTCCGCTGTGATGTCCTGACACGAGCAATGTGCAGCCAGGTATCACAAATTCAAAACACTATGGGGCAAAAGAGGCACTAAAGGAGGCATGGTATGAATACACTGCCAATTCATAAAACATTCTTGTATTTTAATTCTTCTGACTGATTTCTATGTTAAATAGAAGCGTGAAATACTGTGTTCTTCTTCTTCTTCTTCTTCTTCTTCTTCTTTTCCTTTCGGCTGTTCCCTTCAGGGGTCACACACTGCCTCCATCTCACCCTGTCCTCTGCATCTTTTTCTCTTACACCAACTGCCTTCATGTCCTCCTTCACCACGTCCATGAATCGTCTCTTTGGTCTTCCTCTAGGCCTTCTGCCTGGTAGTTCCAACATCAGCATCCTACTACCAATATACTCACTATCCCTCCTCTGTACATGTCCAAACCATCTCAATCTAACCTCTCTGACTTTGTCTCTCTTACATGTGCTGTCCCTCTGATGAACTCATTCCTGATCCTATCCATCCTCGTTACTCCCAAAGAGAACCTCAACATTTTCATCTCTGCGACCTTCAGCTCTGCCTCCTGTCTTTTCTTCAGCACCACTGTTTCTAAACCATACAACATCCCTGGCCTCATCACCGTCTTGTACACTTTTCCTTTCATTCTTGCCGATACCTTCCTATCACACATCACACCGGACACTTTTCTCCACCCATTCCAACCCGCCTGCACACGCTTCTTCACCTCTTTTCCACACTCTCCATTGCTCTGGATTGTTGAGCCTAAGTACTTAAAATCCTCCACCTTCCTTATCTCTGCTTCCTGTAACCTCACCGTTCCTCTTGGGTCCTTGCCATTCACACACATGTCCAGTATTCTGTTTTACTGAGACTAACCTTCATTCCCCTCCTTTCCAGGGCATACCTCCACCTCTCTAGATTTTCCTGCACTTGGTCTCTGCTCTCACTGCAGATCACAATGTCATCTGCAAACATCATAGTCCATGGGGAATCTTGTCGAACCTCGTCTGTCAGCCTTGTCCATCATCATAGCAAATAAGAAGGGGCTCAGAGCTGACCCGTGATGTAGTCCCACCTCTACCTTGAACTCTTCGGTCACACCGACAGCACACCTCACCACTGTCTTACATCTCTCATACATGTCCTGGGCCACTCTAACATACTTCTCTGCCACTCCAGACTTCCTCATGCAATACCACAGTTCCTCTCTTGGCACCCTGTCATATGCTTTCTCCAGATCCACAAAGGCACAATGCAGCTCCTTCTGACCTTCTCTGTACTTCTCAGTTTGTTGTGACTGGCATATTTGTTTATGCCGGATGCCCTTCCTGACGCAACCCTCTGCATTTATCCGGGTATGGGACCGGCGTCAGGGAGAGACACTGGCTTGTGCTCATCCCTCACGGCTGCAATAAGTGTGAAATACTGTATTCGAGTATGTGAAAATGACTTCATCAGAGCGGACACATGTTCACCTCCCGGATAATCGGAATAGGACGAAAGTAAATGGGCGGAGTTTATATTACTGAGTTAACCAACAGCATAACCTGCTCCGACCAGACTTGGGATGGAGTGTAAATTGCTATGGCAACACGCCTCAGCCTTGTGAGCGCCAGCGAATCCTGCAGTTCCTCCAGACATCCCGGTTACTGTGAGTTTCCTGGTTCAGACGGTGATCACGGGCCGGAGCCACGGCGTCTGCTGTGGATTGATGTTATGCGAGTATTAGTGGATCTCTGGTGTATGTGTTACCTGTTTGTACCTGGCGTACAGGTAAAGAAGCTCCTCCCTGCTCGCGGTCTGCACGAGCTCGCGCACTCTGTCTGCGGCGGAATTAAATTCACGCTCGAGCTCTTCTTCCTCCGATTCTGAGCCGGTACCCGACTGAACACTGCGCACCCCCGCGGGATCGGGCCTCCCCGAGTCGGATCTGAATTGCGCAGGTGAGTCGGGGGAAGAGGAGCGGGACCGGGACGCCATGGTGTCCTTTAAAGCCGCTCTGAGCGAATCGTAAAAGCGTTAAACCGGTTTGTTTATCCAGCAGTACATCTGATCCCCACTGAGCTTCTCACCTTCCAAGGATTCACTCCCAAATCTGTCGTGATTCCCTACACAGGTGGACTTCAGAAGATTTATACAGCATAACAAACCCCTCGTAACTTTGCAAAATGATTACAATACATCTTTTATAGCACCTCGTTACATATGTCCCATATTACATTTGTAAAATTATGTGTAAATGGGAGTAGATTTTTTTAACTTCATAAAGTCCACTTGCACACGGAGCGCAAACTCGTTTGGTATTGAACCGAGATCAGCGCACCCCTATAAAAGCTACGGAGGAAACAGTGACTTTGAAAAGGGTTCCGGATAAATGAACGCTGTGCTTATGTGACAGCATAATAGATTCTTACAGGTTTATACATATTATCATAAACTTCGAAATGCGTCGAACAGACTAACGACAGGTTCTTTATCATCCTTCGGCCTCAGCCGAGATGTTCGGCATCATTGACCGCCACACATGTTGGTCGGTTGACGCGGATGGCAGGTCGTGCTAAGATGCTCGGAGTCACAGGAAAGGCCCGTTTACAGGATTCAAGGGATTGTGGGAAGGCGTCATTCGACCTTGTGGCCGGATTTCGAGCAGGATTCAATCAGCAGATTGAAACCTGATGCAGTTATCTGTTAACTATGTGTTTCATCTTTTCGTTGTTTTAAGATGTACAGAAAGTTATTATTATTATTATTATTATTACAGTTGAAAATTGATATGCAGCTGAGAGGGATCTGGTGATCCTGGCTTGTGAGGCTTATCATCAGCTCAGGGCCTTGACCTTCCTTACACGCGAATGGGACTTCTCCCAGGAAGCACTACCGAGTCGAACCCACCAAGAACTTTCCGGAGAAATGAAGACTCCTCAACACTGCAGCCTTCTGGATTGCCCAGATTGTCAGAATAGCTGTGTTCCAGGCAGAAAACGCTGTGTCAGTAGATCAGGAGGTACCAAACCAATGGTGCCGAGAACAATGGGGAGTCGGACGACTGTGTACTTTGGATAAAAGCGAGACATTTCATATTTTGTATATATCTGCCTGCTTCTCCTGAATCTTACCATTCACATTGCTACCAAAAGGGACCGCAAATTCAATAATATTAATAATTTCATTGGCTTTATCAAAAAGGACAAGATCAGGCTTATTGGCTTCAATCTTCCTCAGGCTGTGAATGGGCCGATTCCATAGAAGCTTAAAATCATCATTTTCCATGACGAACCTGGACATGATAAGGATCGTACCATGGGTGAACCTCTGAGTCAAAACCACAAGCATGACGAAGACGGTAGTAAAATGAACGTGACATGCTATCATGTCCTTTCAAGTAAGAAGTTTGTGCCAAAGCAGGACAACCACTGACAAGGTGTTGAACAGTCTCACTAAACTTATTACATTTAGTACGGCATTTGGGATTGACATCTTCCCTGAAAATATTACATTGGCGATTGCGTGTAGGAAGGGCCTGGTCCTGAGCGGTGAAAAGAAAGTTTCACAGTTTCACGTTTGAGACCAGCTGACTTCATCCAGGCGAAGGAGTCGGTAGGATTACTGTTCTGTTCAACACACTGCACAAACACGATGCAGTGGCTTTGCAGAAAGTTGCTCCTTGACATGTCGAGCTGATTTTATAAATGATTTCACCTGGTTGACACACTTTGATGTACATCAGTACCTCGCCATCAACACAATCAAGAGTAGAGTTGAGCTTCTGAGCAACAGCACTTGCACGTTTGAAATAACTGAGGAACTCCTTGCTTTCATTATGAGTCTTTACATGTTTTGCAAGAGGATCATCAGATAATAAATATGTGCAAAAGTGCACAGCAAAATCCCATCATGAAGAGCTTCCACACTGATCAAACCCCGCCCCCCAGAATTGATTGACATATATAAACGATTGAGAGAGGAGCGAGGGTGGTGAGCTTGATTGTCTGACATGATCCTTCTTCTGAGACGAGCAAGGCCCATGAGATCACCTTTTGTCTGGTCTATGATACCAAACGAATATGACAGGACAGGCACTGCAAAAGTATTTGTGTCTTTGACTTTGTTTCTCTCGTTCAGCTCTGAACTCCAGATCTTTTTGAGATGAGATTTGTACTCAGCCCATCTTCTTTCTTCTCCTTTTGGCTTTGTTCCTTTTTTCCCCCTCGGGGGTCGCCACAGCGAATCATCCGGTTCGCACGTTTGATTTGGTTCATATGTTTTAATGTCGGATGCCCTTCCTGACACAACCCTTTAGCGAGGGACAGAAACACGCTGACGGCTTTGCAGCTTCTCTTTACGAAAGTCAGCAATGGTTCTTTTACATCAACCTCTCACCATAGACAGTGACAGACACGGCCCGCCTTTGATAACCCAGTTATCTGCACTGGGGGGGACAGTGACAACCTTGTGGAGAGTGAGACTTGAACCCCCATCTTCAGGATCAACGATCCAGCGCCCTATACCACCGGGCCACCACTGCCGCAGTTGTACTCGGCCCGTAACTTGCCTTCAGTGTGGGCATTCTGGGGCTTATCTCTAACCTGCATCCCTAAATAGGTGTGCGCTTGGCCTTCCACTAGCTGCTCAATAACTTAACAGATCCATTATTGACTGGTTTGCCACGCCTTAAGTGGAGAACATTACATTTATCGAGTCCAAACGTCATTCCGATATCTTGTGAAAAGGACTGAACAATATGAATTTGATCTTTCAAATTGGAAAGTCCTTTGGCAGTCAGTTTGATGTCATCCATGTAGAGGAGGTGAGTAAGAGGTGCTGGGGCTCTGTGCTGAGGAGGTCCTGGATCGTATCCCTCCACCTCGTTGAACATTAAACTTACGGGATTGAGTGACAGACAAAAAAGCAAATAGCTAAAAGAGTCACCTTGGAATATTCCTCCTTTGATGGGATTAGATCCTGAAGTCTTAACCTGGCCTAGTGAGTATATCTGACCAGCAGCCCATTAAAGACTTGAGGGAAAGTAATAGTTGTTCTGACCGGACAATACACTGCCAAGACTTCAGGATCCATTCATGAGGAACAGGGTCACATGATTTTTCTAATCAATCCAAACACATTGAGAGGTTTCGATGGTAAGTTTTTGCCTCTTCAGGTATAATTTTCTGGACCAATAATTGATCGTTGCATCCCCATTATCCCTTTCTGGCTCCTGTCTGCTTCTGGTACATCATTTCATTGGACGAGCAGTAAGAAGACGCCAGTTTTGTTAAACCCCCGGTGAAGTGTACGGTGTACACTACTGTATTTAAATAAGTGACAGGGAGATGGTTTTTTGGATCTGCCAAGTCTCCTCTTGTAGGGAGAAATATCATGTGACCTTTACAGAACCAAGGAAGAACATCCCCTGTATGCATGATCGAATTAAAACAGTTAAGTGTGGTTGGACCCAGGGAAACAGCTTCCAGTACCGGTTTTGTGTACCGTCGGGCCCTGGAGTCGTGTTCGATTTGGACGATTTAATGACTTTTCTCAGGCAATCAGGAGAAATATGAGGCAGCATTGTAAGGTGATTTTATCCTTCATGGCTTTGTTGTAATCATCAATCCATGGTTCCTCCGGGTTACAGTTGCTGGGTATAGACCTCAACTGTGACCAGAACCTTTCACTGGATCCCATGGAGGGTCTTGGGTTGCCATTACTCGAAGCTGAATTGATTTGTCTATAAAACTGCTTTCTGTTGCTCTGAAGGAGTTTATTTTGCTTAATAAAGTTGTTTTTATTTTCCCGTTTCTTTTTCTTTCTGTCCAGATATTTACTTTTGCCTGAAGGGAGTCAAGAATTTTTTCTTTTGTCTTATATTTTGTTTTCATATTTCTCCAGATTAACCTTTGTCTTTTTGTCTTTGACTCCCCTTGAGATCTTAACACAAAGCTCCGACCACGAGAGTCTCTTCTTTCTTTCAGTTGAACCTCTTTTCTTTAATATTGATGTTTTCAGTTTTTTAATTGTTGGCTTGGAAACTGAAGTGAAGTTCCCCGAGTGTTAGACAAGCAGCATAAATAGAGCAATCGATGTCTTGCAATGAACACTCCGCGTCAAGAGTCAAAGAAATTATTTAATTTTTGTTTTTTGCAAAAAATTGGAAATTTTTGAATTTGTATTTTAGCTGGCCTCCGTTTTTCAATAGACAAATTGGAAATGTCATTGTAAAATGTTCGAAACACAACATAAAAATGATCATTTGATTCATCGGAAACACAAGAAGGAGGGTCCCGGGGGCTTCGGTCAAAAGGCAGAAGGCCAGAAGAGTTCCTATTAAGGTCAGATGGGTTAATTTGGCAGAAAGAGGTGACCGAAGGACGCGGGCATCCATTAGCGGTTTATGATCTGTTGCCGATGAAACACTTTGATATTGAGGGAGCCTGACCATTTGCAGGAAAAATTTTCATCTGCATTATGGTGCATGTAGATCTAAAGCCACCGGAGTTGATCTCGTAAATTTTACTCGGTCAGGAAGGAAAGCATCAGGTTGGCATTATCCCAATCTTCCTTTAGCGACTTTCGGCCGATACGTGGATTGTCGGCCATCCAGTCGCTTTCACATATTCAAGTAGTGTGGATTTCAGATGGTTTGTGCAGTATATTTGTGGACGGGTTCTTTGCCTCCCCTGGGGCAATTCCCATTTCCAATTTTGGTAGTTTCATTAACGGGGGAGACGAAATGGACTGCGGATTTGAAAATGATAAATTTTCCTTTGCACCACTAACCAGCTTCGGGGAGTCATCCCTCAGTGGGTCATGTACTAAACGTTCAAGGAACATATTTCTTCTATCTAGGCCCACCGTGCAGAGGAGTACATCACCAGGCCCTTATTATTATGATTATTATAATTAATAATAATAGTACCGCTGCTCCTGCACGTGGAGAGGAGCCAGTTAAGGTGGCTCAGGCATCTGGTTAGAATGCCTCCCAAACACCTTTGTGGTGTGGTATTTCGGGCATGTCCAACACTCCAAAACACACACACACACACACACACACACACACCCTGCAGGCAAACATTTAAACTTTCTGCTGGAATTTTTTCTAGTGTTGCTGTTTTATATTTCGTCGGGGCAGTGGTGGCCTGGTTGTACAGGGTGTTGGATCGCTGATCCGAAGGTTGGGGGTTCGAGTCCCACTCTCCGCAAGGTTGTCACTGTCCCCACCCCCAGTGCACTCACTGGGTTATCAAAGGCGGGCCGTGTCTGTCACTGTCTATGGTGAGAGGTTGATGTAAAAGAACCATTGCTGACTTTCATAAAGAGGAGCTGCAAAGCCGTCAGCGTGTTTCTGCCCCTTGCTAAAAGTGTTGTGTCAGGAAGGGCATCCGACATAAAACCTTATGCCAAATCAGAAATACGAATAAGATGGTTCACTGTGGCGACCCCTGAAAAAGGGAAAAAGCCGAAAGGAAAAGAAGAAACTGTTTTATGTTTCGTTGCGTCACTGCAGTGTTTTTTAATGTCCACAAGGGGGCGACATATTCAAACTTTTCAGCCAATTTCAATTCGCCTCACTGGAAATGAAATACTTTTTAGATTAAAAAAAAAAAACATTTTTTTCGAACATATTTTTTAAATTGTCATAAAAATGTCTTAAATTTTTAATCCACTCTCATCCACAAACATGTACAGTACTCACAAATGCCCAGGATTCGCTTATATCCCTGTGATTGACAGGGTTGTCTCCCATTCAGAGAACAAGCAGAATAATACTGTAGTTTCTGTTTTTTATTACATTTCATGACTTTTGAGCACACGGGGGAATTGGTGGCCTGGTGGTAAAGGACACTGTTGATCCTAAGGTTGGGGGTTCAAGTCCCACTCTCCACAAGGTTGTCACTAACACACACACACACACACACACACACACACACTCGGTGCAGCTAACTGGGTTATCACAGGCCAGCCATGTGTCTCACTGTCTGTGGTGAGAGGTTGATGTAAAAGAACCATTGCTGACTTTCGTAAAGAGGAGCCATCTGCATAGCCGTCAGTGTGGTTCTGCCCCTTGCTAAAGGGTTGTGTCAGGAAGGGCATCCGACGTAAAAAGCTATGCCAAATGAAACATGCCAATCAGATGTGGCCATCACTGTGGCGAAGAAGAAGATAACGTTTGAACACACCTTTTAAACTTCATGTTCTGAAGCGAGACTTTAATCTGTGGCTGAATGTATGGAGGCAGATCATTTCTATGACGGTGTCTGTGAAATAATCTGTGGCTTTGTTTAGATGATTTAGAATGAAATAATTAATTGAGTGTCACTGCACATCGAGCAGGGTAGTACAGTAGCAAATCTGCTAAATGCTATATGCTAAATGCTATATTTTGTGTTGTCACCACCATGGCCTGGCGAGCTGTCCAGGGTGTACCCCACCTTCGTCCACATTACATTAAAGCGCATTAAAATCAGTGTCCAATCGTACATTAAAAAGGCTGTGACCAGAACCGAGCAGGTGCTGAGGGGCTGACGCTAACCGTCATTGATTAGTGTGCACCATCATGTTTATTAACTACCCATCCATACAACTGTCGGGTTTTGTTATTACGATTTATTTATTATAAGGTTCATATTTTATTTTTTTCTAGATTAAAGGAAAAGACTGATGAAATCAAGCACCAGAACCTCCCAAATCTTTTCCTGATTGTTATCTGAGAATTTAGGGGTATAAATCTTCTTTTCCTTTCGTCTTTTCCCTTCACGGGTTGCCACATCCTATCCTCTGCATCTTCTACTCTTACTCCAACTGCCTTCATGTCTTCCATCACCACATCCATAAATCGTCTCTTTGGTCTTCCTCTAGGCCTTCTGCCTGGTAGTTCCAACCTCAGCATCCTACTACCAATATACTCACTATCCCTCCTCTGTACATGTCCAAACCATCTCAATCTAGCCTCTCTGACTTTGTCTCTCTTACATGTGCTGTCCCTCTGATGAACTCATTCCTGATCCTATCCATCCTCGTTACTCCCAAAGAGAACCTCAACATTTTCATCTCTGCGACCTCCAGCTCTGCTTCCTGTCTTTTCATCAGTGCCACTGTTTCTAAACCATACAACATCGCTGGCCTCATCACTGTCTTGTGCACTTTTCCTTTCATTCTTGCCGATACTCTCCTATCACACTAGACACTTTTCTCCAACGATTCCAACCTGCCTGCACGCGCTTCTTCACCTCTTTTCCACACTCTCCATTGCTCTGGATTGTTAAGTCTTAAGTTCTTAAAATCCTCCACCTTCTTTATCTCTGCCCCCTGTAACCGCACCGTTCCTCTTGGGTCCTTGTCGTTCACACACATGTATTCTGTCTTACTGAGGCTAACCTTCATTCCCCTCCTTTCCAGGGCATACCTCCGCCTCTCTAGATTTTCCTCTACTTGTTTTCTGCTCTTACTACAGATCACAATGTCATCTGCAAACATCATAGTCCATGGAGATTCTTGTCTCACCTCGTCTGTCAGCCTGTCCATCACCATAGCAAACAAGAAGGGGCTGAGAGCTGACCCTTGATGCAGTCCCACCTCCACCTTGAACTCTTCTGTCACACCGACAGCACACCTCACTACTGTCTTACATCTCTCATACATGTCCTGCACCACTCTAACATACTTTTCTGCTGCTCCAGACTTCCTCATGCAACACAGTACCACAGTTCCTTTCTTGACACCCTGTCATATGCTTTCTCCAGATCCACAAAGGCACAATGCAACTCCTTCTGACCTTCTCTGTACTTCTCTATTAACATCCTCAAAGCAAACACTACATCTGTGGTGCTCTTTCTTGGCATGAAACCAAATTGTTGTTCACAAATGCTGACCTCTGCCCTTAGTCTAGCTTCCACTATTCTTTCCCGTAACTTCATTGTATGGCTCATCAACTTTATCCATCTGTAGTTGCCACAACTCTGTACATCTCCCTTGTTCTTAAAAATGGGCACAAGCACACTTCTCCTATATTCCTCTGGCATCTGCTCACTTTCTAAGACCTTGTTGAATGTTCTTGTCAGAAAATCTACTGCTACCTCCCCTAGACACTTCCATACCTCCACTGGTATGTCATCAGGACCAACTGCCTTTCCACTCTTCATTCTCTTCAATGCCCTCCTCACTTCACCCTTACTAATCTTTGCTACTTCCTGGTCCTCAACGGTCAAGCCTTCTACTCTTTTTTTTTCTCTCTCACTTTTCTCATTCATCAGCTCTTCAATGTACTCTTTCCATCTTCTCAGCACACTTCTGTCATCAGTCAGTACATTTCCCTCTCTGTCCTTTATCACTCTAACTTGCTGCACGTCTTTCCCATCTCTACTTCTCTGCTGTGCCAACCTGTATAGATCATTTTCTCCCTTCTTACTGTCCAACCTATCATACAAGTCATCATACGCCCTCTGTTTGGCCTTTGACACCGCTACCTTCTCCTTATGCTGTGTCTCCCTGTACTCCTGTTTACTCTCTTCGGTCCTCTCTGTGTCCCACTTCTTCTTAGCTAACCTCTTCTTTTGTACACACTCCTGCACTTCCTCATTCCACCACCAAGTCTCCTTATCCACTTTCGTTACAGAGGACACACCAAGTACTCTCCTACCTGTGTCCCTTATCACATTGGCTGTGGTTGTTCAGTCATCTGGAAGCACCTCCTGACTACCCAAAGCCTGTTTCAACTCCTCCTTGAAGACAAAATGACACTCTTCCTTTTTCAGCTTCCACCACTTTGTCTTCTGCTCTGCCTTTGCCTTCCTCACCTTCCTCACCATCATCGTCATCCTACACACCACCATCCTATGCTGTTTGGCAACACTCTCACCCACTACTACTTTGCAGTCACTGACTTCCTTCAAATTACATCGCCTACACTCTCTGCCTACGGTCACGCCTCCCGCCTCTCCTTCTTCGACGTCTTCGACCAACAGTAGTCCAATTTCCACCAGCACCTTGTTGGTTAACAGCACTGATGGCGGTCATTGTTCACCCGGGCCTCGACCGATCCGGTATGAATTTCGTTTTGATCATTTGCATGAGAAATGTGGCAGAAGTTTTACGCCGGATGCCCTTCCTGTCGCAACCCTCTTGGGACCGGCATGAGGGGGAGACACTGGTTTGTGCCCCCCCCTTCACGGCTGCATTATGAAAGGCAGAGGAACTGTGGAGCAGATATTCATTATCAGAAACATTCTGGAATAAGTCAACAAATGGAATGCTACCCTTTACATCCACTTCGTTGATTTTGAGAAGGTCTTCGATTCCATACACAGAGATAGCCTGTGGATCATCATGCGCCAGTATGGAATCCCCACAAAGCTGAAACAGATGGTCAAATCTCTTTATGAGGATTTGCAGTGCTCGGTCATTGATGACAACGAAAGAACAGATTGTTTCCCAGTGATAACCGGAGTGAAACAGGGATGCTGCATGTCAGGATTCCTCTTCCTCCTGTCATCGACTGGGTCATGCGAAAAACAACACAAGGTCAAAGAACAGGGATCAGGTGGGACTTCACCTCCTTGTTGGAGGACCTCGATTTTGCAGACGATCTTGCTCTCTTGTCACCTGCCATGAATCATCTACAACAGAAGACAGGCAAGCTGGAAGAGAATGCTGCTAAAGTTGGGCTGAAAATGAAACACAGGAAGTCATTAAAGTCAACAGCAGTAGTGAAGAAAAATTGAAGGTCAGAGATAGAGAAGTAGAGAGGGTGGAGAGTTTCACGTATCTAGGAGCTAATGTGGCCAAGGATGGTGGAGGCACAGCAGATGTCAGAAAGAGAGTGGTCCTGGCCAACGCCCAATTCTAACGGCTCTTGAGAATTTGGCAAGACAGAGACATCAGCAGAAGGACGAAACTTCACTCTTTAAGAGCCTAGGACTGTCAGTGCTACTGCATGGATGTGAGACCTGGAAGCTCAAAGGAGAGTAAGGGAAACTAGACACCTTCCAGAGCAAGTGTGTCAGGAGGATCTTCAAGATGGTACATCATGGTACAACAGCACATCTTCAATCAGACAATCCTTGAGATGGCAAGGGCAGAGAAGATCAGTGAGGAAGTGAGAAGACGGAGATGGAACTGGATTGGCCATGTCCTGAGAAAGGACCCATGGGCTGACTGTACTGTGGCCCTAGAGTGGACACCAGAAGGACGAAGGAAGAGAGGCCGCCCAAAAACAACTTGACGAAGAATGGTTGAGATGGAGAGAACCATTGCTGACTGGAACTCGTGGAACTTGGCATGCCGCACAGCTGCAAATTGGCCCCAATGTCCAAGTGATGTCCAAGCCTTATGTGCCTTCTGGCACTGAGAGCATTAAGATAAGATCACCAAGAGCACTGTACCAGTGTATACCAGACAAATCAAGCCATTAGGGAAACCATGTGAAGTGGTTCAAATCAGAGGTCTCCGTGCATATTTTTCATGCTTCTCCTGAATCTTGTCAATCGCATTGCTGTCAAAAGGGACAGAAAATTCGATAATATTAATAATTCCATTGGATTTATCAAAAAGGACAAGATCAGGTTTGTTGGCTTCAATTCTCCTCAGGCTGGATATGGGCCAATTCCAAAGAAGCTTGAAATGATCATTTTCCATGACGCTCTGGACATGATCACGGATGGACCTCTGAGTCAAAAATACACGCATGACAAAGACGATAATAAAAGGAACGTGCCATGCCATCATGTCTTTTCAGAAAAGGCGTTTGTGCCAAAACAGGACAACCACTGACAAGGTGTTGGACAATTTCACTAAATTCACGACACAAACGACATTTGGAATTTACATTTTCCCTTATAATATTAATATTATATATAATATTACGTTGACGATTGCGTGTTGGAAGTGACTGGTCCTGAGCAGCAAAAAGAAAGCTCTCGGTTTCACTTTTCAGACCAGCCGACTTCATCCAGGCAAAGGAGTCGGAAGGATTACTGTTCTGCCCAACACACTGCACATAAACACGATGTAGTGGTTTTACAGACAGTTTTTCCTTGAAATGACGACTCTGAGCAGATTTTATGAGACACTTCACCCGGTTGACACACATAGATGTCCCGTCCAGCAGTACTTCGCCATCGACAAAATCAACATTGACGTTGAGATTCTGTCCAGCAGCCTTGCCGCGTTTAAGATAACTATGGAAGTCCTTGCTTTCATCGTGACTCTTGATATGATTCATAAGAGGATCATCAGATAAATATGTACAAAAGTCCACAATAAAATACCATCATGAAGTGCCTCCACATTCATCAAACCTCGTCCCCCGGAATTGATTGATAAATATAAACGATTGATGGAGGAACGAGGGTGGTGAGCTCGGTTGTCAGACATGATCCTTCTTGTAAGGTGATCAAGACCCATGATGTCGTCCTTTGTCCAATCAACAACACCAAAAGAGTAAGAAAGGACAGGCACTGCGCAAGTATTTGTGGCTTTGACCTTTGAACTTGTTTCTAGTATTTATCTCCGAACTCCAGATCTTTTTTTAGACGAGATTTGTACTCGGCCCGAAGTTTGTTTTTTATGTGGGCATTCTGGAGCTTGTCTCGAACTTGCATCCCTGAATAGGTGTACGGTTGGCCTTCCACAAGATGCTCAATCACTCCTCCTCCATGTAACTCAACCGATCCATCATTGATTGCCTTTCCACGTTTTAAATGAAGAATGTTACATTTATCAAGTCTGAAAGTCAAACCAATATCTTGTGAAAAGGACACGACAAGGACAATTTGTTTCTTCAAGTTGGAATCTCCTTTGGCAATCAGCTCGATGTCCTCCATGTAAAGAAGATGAGTAAGAGGTGTTGGGGATCTGTGCTGTGGAGGTCCTGGATGATAACCTTCCTCGTTATTGAGCAAAAAACTCAAGGGATTAAGTGACAAACAAAAAATCAGAGGACTAAAAGAATCCTCTGGAATATTCCTCTCTTAATTGAAATAGGTTCTGAAGTCTTAACCTGACTTTGCGAGTACATCTCAAGCTGAGTTGACCAGCAACTCATTAAAGACTTGAGTCTTCTTCTTTTACTTTCGGCTGCTCCCTTCAGGGGTCGCCACAGCAAATCATCCGCCTCCACCTCACCCTGTCCTCCGCATCTTCTTTTCTGACTCCAACGACCTTCATGTCTTCCTTCACCACATCCAAATATCTCTTCTTTGGTCTTCCTCGAGGCCTTCTGCCTGGTAGTTCCAACCTCAGCATCCTACTGCCAATATACTCACTATCCCTCCTCTGTACATGTCCAAACCATCTCAATCTAGCCTCTCTGACTTTGTCTCCAAAACATCTTACGTGGGCTGTCCCTCTGATATACTCATTTCTGATCCTATCCATCCTCGTTACTCCCAGAGAGAACCTCAACATTTTCATCTCCGCTACTTCCAGCTCTGCCTCCTGCCTTTTCCTCAGCGCCACTGTTTCTAATCCATACAACATCGCTGGCCTCACCACCGTCTTGTACACTTTTCCCTTCATTCTTGCTGACACTCTCCTATCGCACATCACACCGGACACTTTTCTCCAACCATTCCAGCCTGCCTGCACACGTTTCTTCACCTCTTTTCCACACTCTCCATTGCTCTGTATTGTTGAGCCTAAGTACTTAAAATCCTCCACCTTCGTTATCTCTGCTCCCTGTAACATCACCGTTCCTCCTGGGTCCTTCTCATTCACACACATCTATTCTGATTTTCTGAGGCTAACCTTCATTCCTCTCCTTTCCAGGGCATACCTCCACCTCTCTAGATTTTCCTGCACTTGTTCTCTGCTCTCACTACAGATCACAATGTCATCTGCAAACATCATAGTCCATGGAGATTCTTGTCTCACCTCATCTGTCAGCCTGTCCATCACCATAGCAAACAAGAAAGGGCTCAGAGCTGACCCTTGATGCAGTCCCACCTCCACCTTGAATTCGTCGGTCACACCGACAGCACACCTCACCGCTGTCTTACATCTCTCATACATATCCTGCACCACTCTAACATACTTCTCTGCCACTCCAGACTTCCTCATGCAATACCACAGTTCTTCTCTTGGCACCCTGTCATATGCTTTTTCCAGATCCACAAAGGCACAATGTAGCTCCCTCTGACCTTCTCTGTACTTCTCTATTAACATCCTCAAAGCAAACATTGCATCTGTGGTGCTCTTTCTTGGCATGAAACCAAACTGATGTTCACAAATGCTGACCTCTGCATTTAGTCTAGCTTGCACTATTCTTTCCCATAACTTCATCGTATGGCTCATCAACTTTATCCCTCTGTAGTTGCTGCAACTCTGCACGTCTCCCTTGTTCTTAAAAATGGGCACCAGCACACTTCTCCTCCACTCCTCCGGCTTCTGCTCACTCTCTAGTACCTTGTTGAATGTTCTTGTCAGAAAATCTACTGCTACCTCTCCTAGACACTTCCATACCTCCACAGGTATATCATCAGGACCAACTGCCTTTCCATTCTTCATCCTCTTCAATGCCCTTCTCACTTCACCCTTGCTGATCTTTGCTACATCCTGCTCCTCAATGGTCACCTCTTCTACTCTTTTCTCTCTCTCATTTTCCTCATTCATCAGCTCTTCAAAATACTCTTTCCATCTTCCCAGCACACTTCTGTCATCAGTCAATACATTTCCCTCTCTGTCCTTTATCAATCTAACTTGCTGCACGTCCTTCCCATCTCTATTTCTCTGCTGTGCCAACCTGTATAGATCATTTTCTCCCTCTTTACTATCCAACCTATCATACAAGTCATCATACGCCCTCTGTTTGGCCTTAGCCACTGCTACTTTCGCCTTACGCTGTGTCTCCCTGTACTCCTGTTTACTCTCTTCGGTCCTCTCAATGTCCCACTTCTTCTTAGCTAACCTCTTCCTTTGTACACACTCCTGCACTTCCTCATTCCACCACCAAGTCTCCTTATCTACTTTCCTTCCAGAGGACACACCAAGTACTCTCCTACCTGTGTCCCTGATCACATTTGCTGTGGTTGTCCAGTCATTTGGAAGCACTTCCTGGCCACCCAAAGCCTGTTTCAACTCCTCCTTGAAGACAACACGACACTCTTCTTTTTTCAGCTTCCACCACTTTGTCTTCTGCTCTGCCTTTGCCTTTTTCACCTTTCTCACCATCAGAGTCATCCTGCACACCACCATCCTATGCTGTTTGGCAACACTCTCACCCACTATGACTTTGCAGTCACTGACTTCCTTCAAATTGCATCGCCTACACAAGATGCAGTCTACCTGTGTGCTCCTACCTCCGCTTTTATAAGTCACCCTATGCTCCTGGCTCTTCTGGAAGAAAGTATTCACCACAGCCATTTCCATCCTTTTTGCAAAATCTATCAACATCTGTCCTTCTGCGTTCCTGTCCTGGATACCAAACCTGCCCATCACTTCCTCGTCCCCTCTGTTACCTAATCGCTCCTTCTCTTTTAGCTCACATCCTGCCTGTGGGGCATAAGCACTAACAACATTGAGCATTACACCTTCGATTTCTAACTTGAGACTCATCACTCTGTCTGACACTCTTTTCACTTTTAGAACATTCCTGACAAACTCCTCCTTCAAGATGACTCCTACTCCATTTCTCTTCCCATCCACACCGTGATAAAATAGCTTAAACCCTGCTCCTAAGCTTTTAGCTTTGCTACCTTTCCACCTGGTCTCCTGAACACACAGTATGTCCACCTTCCTCCTCTGCATCATGTCAGCCAGCTCTCTACCTTTTCTTTGCATAGTTCCAACATTCAAAGTCCCCACTCTCAGTCCTAGACTCATGCCTTTCCTCTTCTCTCTCTGCCTACGGACACGCCTCCCACCTCTCCTTCTTCGACGTCTTCGACCAACAGTAGTCCAATTTCCATCAGCACCCTGTTGATTGACAGCACTGATGGCGGTCGTTGTTAACCCGGGCCTCGACCGATCCGGTATGGGGGTAATACTTCTGATTTGCATCATAGATATTTGGCATTGGTTTTACGTCGGATGCCCTTCCTGACACAACCCTCTGCATTTCTCCGGGCTTGGGACCGGCATGAGGGGGAGAGACACTGGTTAGTGCCCCCCCCCCCACCTCATGGCTGCAGTCATTAAAGACTTGAGTAAATGGAATAATTGCTCAGGTATAATATATATATATATATATATATATATATATATATAAAACTCATGGGCAAAAGAAGCTTATCACTCTTACATTGGCATTTGCACTTCTACGGATAACTGAACTAAGTAACACATATTGGGAAAACATTCGCCAAAACACATTCTTCAGCCGAGAGCCGAGTAGCAATGCACAAGCCCGTGATTTAGCAAATTTCGTGCTGGCATGAAAAACAGTGGAAACAGCCTCAATGCAATTAACAGAAACCTCTTGTGCACAATTGTTTCATAAATACAGCCGTCCGACAGTGCAATCATGCATTATCAAAAAGCACACCAAAGAAATGCCTAGACTTTCACAGGAGGAACGCAGGCCATTGGTTTGGCCGATATGGGGGCTTCACAACATCAGATCCACGTTTTGCCCTGGCCAGTATGATCTCCGGATATGAATCCAATTGAGCACCTCTAGGATCACCTTGACAGACATCCGAGACAATGACAGCATCCACCTGCAAATCGACAACAGGTGGGACAGGTTCTCTTGGAACTGTGGCAGAGAATTCCACCTGACTTCATCAGGCGATGGACGTCATCAATGAGGAGATGTGTACTAGCATGTATTGAGTCAAGGGGTCATCACACAAGGTATTGAGTGCTTGGACAGTAACATAGCCCGTTTTGAACACATCTTGTGAATGAACTCTCACTCTGTTAATTTTCATTTCCATCGCCATGTGTCTTCTGACTGATTTCCTGAACACATGAATATTGACTGGACATTGGCAAGTACACTTAATGCTGTGTAAATTATTTCATTTTCTAAAATAAACAACATTTCTAACGTGTTTTTGTTGATGTTGTTTTTATTCATGTCGGGTGATAAGTTTCTTTTTCCCATGAGTGTATGTATGTATGTGTATATATATATATATATATATATATATATATATATATATATAATATAGTCCTCAAAAATTAGCACATTGTGATAAAGGTCATTATTTTCTGTAATGTACTGATAAAAATTAAACTTGCATTAATTTTAGATTCATTGCACACCAACTGAAATATTTCAGGTCTTTTATTGTTTTAATTCTGATGATTTTGGCATTTCGCTCATGAAAACCCAAAATTCCTATCTCAAAAAATCAGCATATCATGTTCAGGTAGTCTAAACGAGCTATTAACCTAATCATCTGAATCAATCAATTAACTCTAAACACCTGCAAAAGATTCCTGAGTCAGTGATGGTCTGGGGTGCCATGTCAGCTGCTGGTGTTGGTCCACTGTGTTTTATCAAGGGCGGGGTCAATGCAGTTAGCTATCAGGAGATTTTGGAGCACTTCATGCTTCCATCTGCTGAAAAGCTTTATGGAGATGATTATTTTTTCAGCACGACCTGGCACCTGCTCACAGTGCCAAAACCACTGCTAAATGGTTTACTGAACATGGTATTACTGGGCTCAATTGGCCTGCCAACTCTCCTGACCTGAAGCCCATAGAGAATCTGTGGGATATTGTGAAGAGAAAGTTGAGAGACACCAGACCCAACACTGTGGATGAGCTTAAGGCCGCTATCGAAGCATCCTGGGCCTCCGTAACACCTCAGCAGTGCCACAGGCTGATTGGCTCCATGCCACGCCGCATTGAAGCAGTCATTTCTGCAAAAGGATTCCCGACCAAGTATTGAGTGCAGAACTGAACATAATTATTTGAAGGTTGACTTTTTTTGTATTAAAAACACTTTTTTTTATTGGTCTGATGAAATATGCAAATTTTTTGAGATAGGAATTTTGGGTTTTCATGAGCTGTATGCCAAAATCATCATCAGTATTAAAACAATAAAAGACCTGAAATATTTCAGTTGGTGTGCAATGAATCTAAAATATATGAAAGTTTAATTTTTATCAGTACATTACAGAAAATAATGAACTTAATCACAATATGCTAATTTTTTTAGAAGGACTAGTGTATATATATATATATATATATATATATATATATATATATATATATATATATATATGTGTGTGTGTGTGTGTGTGTGTATGTACAGTGTGTATGTGTGTGTGTGTGTGTGTGTGTGTGTGTGAGTATAAAATGAGAAGTTACTCTGTATGTGTATAAACATGTGGAGACTGAATGGAGCGAGTGGGCTATGTACAGTATTTTGAGTATATAATCAAGAGTTGAATATAAATGTATTACACTGGATGTCGGTGCTGTATGGACCAGTTTGTCGTTTCAAGTTCACAGAGTCGTCTTTGTTCCTCTGGTTTGAGGAGCAGCAATAAAAATAAACTACAACAAACTTGTTTTCTTTTACTTTTCTTCTGTTGCTGTGTAGTGTATCTATAAAAACTATTATTCACCTCAGACCGGGTCGATGCTGGTTCTGTTTCTCTCAGAACTTCAGGTACATTAGAATAATTCAGCATCTTATCATTTCTACTGTGGCTCAGATAGTGGCCGACAGAGAGAGAGAGAGAGAGAGAGAGAGAGAGAGAGAGCATCTCGGGACGGAGAAGCGCGCGAGAGACTTTGTTTGACCGCGTGAGGGCGTCAGGACGGCGTGCGGTCGGTTTTCGCTCGCGCTCGACTGACGCAGGCGCGTACACTCCCGTTAATGAGACTGAGAGAGAGAGAGAGAGAGAGCGCAAGCTGCACGCGTAGAAACATTTGGAGGCGCGACGACGCCACCGTGCAGTCTGTTTCGTGCGCGCTCGAGACTTGTAGCTGAAGTTTCACGCGGCGGAGAACACGGGACGGGGTGGAGTTTAAACGGAGCGGATCAGGGCGAGCGGCCAACCGAAAGCACAGACCAGGCGTTATTACTAGTATTAGTGTTAGTATTAGTATTAGTATTGTTGTTGTTGTTATTATCATTATTATTGTTGTTGTTGTTGTTGTTGTTGTTATTGTTGTTGTTGTTTCCGGGCAACATGAAGTTCGCGGAGCACCTTTCAGCTCACATCACACCGGAATGGAGGAAACAGTACATCCAGTATGAGGTGAGGATGCGATCACTACCCCAACTACACCACCCACACACTCACCGGACCACACGCGCATGCGCAATACTCACCAGAGGAAAAGGGGCTCTCTCTCTCTCTCTCTCTCTCTCTCTCTCTCTCTCTCTATTTCTCTCTGTCTCTCTAGCTCTCTCTCTCTCTCTCTCACTCTCCCCCTCTCTCAGTTCCTCAGTTTCTCTTTCTCTTTCTATTTCTCTCACCCCTCTCTCTCTATCTTGCTCACTCCCTCAATCCTTCACTCTCTCTGTATTTCTTGTCCTGTACCCTGTCTGTTTCTCCCCCTCTCACACTCTCTTTCTGTCTCTCTCTCTCTCTCTCTCTCTCTCTCTCTCTCTCTCTCTCTCTCTCTCTCCCTCTCTTCCGCTCTGTCTCTAGTTCTCAATGTGTAGATGGCACAGGAGGTTTATTTCTGTAACCGCTTAATCCTAATTAGGGTCGTGGGGAGGCTGGCGCCCATCCCAGCCGACTCTGGGTGAGCGCAGAGTACACCCTGGACAGCTCACCAGGCCATCACAGGGCAGAAACACGCTGCCAGCTATGCAGCTCCTGTTGTCGAAAGTCGGCAATGGTTCTTTTACATGAACCTCACACCGTAGACCAGGGGTCACCAACCTTTTTGAAACTGAGAGCTACTTCTTGGGTACCAATTAATGCGAAGGGATACCAAGTCGATACACACCTCTGAAATTACAAATTTGCTCAATTTACCTTTAATTAAAATTTATTATTCATAATTAATGATATTAGTCTATGTGAAGATATTGATTTGATTTAAAAATATATTCAAAAAAACTTAGATGCAGCTTAATGGAGAGTGGCGCTATAGAGCCGTGGGCCTGTCCTAAAAATAGCAGTGAACAGGTCCGCGGGCACCTTGTATTGTCCTTCTGGGCTACCTAGCGCCCACGGGCACCACGTTGGTGATCCCTGCCGTAGACAGTGAGAGACATGGCCAGCCTTTGATAACCCAATTAATGCGCTGGGGGGACAGCAGTGACAAAATGTGGTGAGTGAGGCTTCAGCCCCCAACCTTAGAATCAGTGATCCAGCACCTATACCACTAGGCCACCACTGCCCTGGCACAGGAGGTTTATTACCCATTAATGCACTTTAGGAAATTATATATATATATATATATATATATATATATATATATATATATATATATATATATATATATATATATAACATTGGGCAGTGGGGTAGTAATATAATGTGGTCGGGATCTAGACAGCAAATGCAACAGTGAGGTACAGACATTGTGAGGTAGTGGGGTAATGAGGTAATGGGGTAATGAGGTAGTGGGGTAATGAGGTTGTGGGGTAATAAGGTAGTGGGGTAATGAGGTAGTGGGGTAATGAGGTAGTGGGGTAATGAGGTAGTGGGGTAATGAGGTTGTGGGGTAATGAGGTTGTGGGGTAATGAGGTTGTGGGGTAATGAGGTAGTGGGGTAATAAGGTAGTGGGGTAATGAGGTAGTGGGGTAATGAGGTAGTGGGGTAATGAGGTAGTGGGGTAATGAGGTTGTGGGGTAATGAGGTTGTGGGGTAATGAGGTAGTGGGGTAATGAGGTAGTGGGGTAATGAGGTAGTGGGGTAATCAGGTAGAGGGATAATGAGGTAGTGGGGTAATGAGGTAGTGGGGTAATGAGGTTGTGGGGTCATGAGGTAGTGGGGTAATGAGGTAGTGGGGTAGTACATTGACAAAGTAGTGAATGTGCTAGAAAGGCAGTCAGGTAGTGAGGTAATGCGCTGCTGCGATTGTGCGCACCAGTGAACAGGTATCGCAGTGAGGTACAGTACTGGTGAGGTTGAGGGTGCTGTTGAGTTACTGCCAGACTGAAATGATGCGGTGGTGAAGTGGTGAGGTGGTACGGTGGTGAGGTGGTGCGGTGGTGAGGTGATGAGGTGGTGCGGTGGTGAGGTGGTGAGGTGCTGCGGTGGTGAGGTGGTGAGGTGGTGCTGTTCTGAGGTGGTGAGGTGGTGCGGTAATGAGATGGTGCGGTGGTGCGGTAATGAGGTGGTGCGGTGGTGAGGTGGTGTATTGCGCATGTCAGGTAGTTGGATGGTGCAGGTTTGTTCGATCAGTAGTGTTTGTAGTTTTTAGTTTTTAATTTATATATAAAATTCTAATGTTTCTGTATTTAATAAGATATTAAATTGATTTTAATTAATGATGCATTCATAGTTACATTATAAATGAATTGTGTTTAAATTGGGTGGAAATCCCATCTTATCCTAAAAAATAATTAAATTTTTATAAATTACAAGATTAATATTTAGAGATGTTAATGTACAGTTTGTTCCTTTTTAAATAAAAAAATAATAATAAATGTAAAAATAAGTGAATAAAGCAGTAAAAGAACCCGTTATGGTTCTCTGAGTACAGTTTATACTAATAAATATAATCAAATAATTATTTTATAAATATATATATAAACATTTACACCATTTCTCCAAAAATCAAACAAGCAAAAACCCCCAGGAAGGGTTCTCCTGAGAGAACCTGCTCTAGAACGGTTTATTAAAATAATTATTGATATCACATAAATATTTCAATAATTAATAAAAATTGTGTTTTATTTGTTATTATATAATAATTAAATTAACATATTAAAGAATGCTCTTATGCATTAGAGACTATTAAAAACACTCACCTTTATATTCAAATTAATTATTATTTATTTATGTATTTTTGTTTATTTGTGTATTTATTTATTGTACAGTGTGAGTTTCAGTTTAATTCGTGAGCGGTGAATGATTCACGTCTTTGTGTTTCATCGATAAACGTTTAATGCTGTCATGTATTGAAGGCAATAAAACCTGTCATCATTTTAATCATGAAGAACAATGTCCCCCCTCAGGAATAAAACCGAGCTGAAGCCACTGAAGCAAAGGATTTATTTTACATTTTCAGTTCGGCTGCTTTTCCTTTCAATTTATTTCTTTGCTGATTCAATTTTATTGCAAATTTTTCTTTCTTGCCTCTTTTTCTCCCCATCGTCCTTTATCGCTTTTCTTCAGCTTCCAGGCGCCTTCATGGAACAAAGACATGCGCTGCAAGCTGGTTTTATCTCATAATAAACACACCACAAAAATAAATAAATAAACAAATCAATGAAAAAAAAAAAAACGAATAACACATAAAAATAATTATACCTAAATATTGTTTTTTAGTCAAAGACTTCATCAACATAATAATAATAATAATAATAATAATAATAATAATAATAATAATAATAATAAAATATTTATTATTATTATCATTATTATTATTATTATTTAAAAAATAATAAAATAATTAGTACGGTTTGCGTAATTAACCAAACAAGTACATAGGGATGATAGTGTTTGTAGTGTTTAATGTCTGTATGATTAAATAAATGTATATATCAGTGGTTCTTAACCTGGGTTCGATCCAACCCGAGGGGTTCGGTGAGTCAGTCTCAGGGGTTCGGCGGAGGGCAAGACACACACCCGACTCATATTCATGACGAAACGCCCCGCTTGGCCATCACTGGCTGCAGGTGATCACACTACATTGCTTGGCCAATCTGTGCTGCAGGAAGTTTGGTGTGCTCAGTAGTCGACTTGTGATTTCGTTCTTAATGTTTTAATCCATGCTATGTTGAGCAAAAAAAGAAAGCAATCGGACAAATATGTACAACATGGATTCACATATATAACGGAACATGATGCTAGTCAGCGTCCTAAGTCAACCCCACGCTGACTGACGTATACATACATGTATATGTGTATATAATATCAATAAATACTGTACATATTCAATGCTATAAATGCTTATAATAACAGTTAAACATTCAAAAATAATGCATAAGATGTAAATAAAACAAACACACACACACATACAGATACGCGCACGCACACATATGCGCACCTCACATAAAAATGTAAGTTGTGATGGGGAAGTTGTCTTGGTTTTGTTCTTTGAACACAGTGATGTTAATGCACTGTTCATTTTGGTGTCACAGTAAAAACATATACCTGTGTCTTGAATTTGAAAAAAAAAGTCATATTTTATTTTTCAATAAAGAAGGGTTCGGTGCATAAGCATATGAAACTGATGGGGTTCAGTACCGCCAACAAGGTTAACAACCACTGGTATAGATGTTGGTGATATTTATCTTTAATGAGTTAAACAAAAACAGGTTTATATTTAACCTTTAACCTTTTTTAACCTTTTGTTAGGGACTGAGCAGCGAATCGCTGGTTTCTGATTCATCGTCTTTATCGTCTTCTTCCGTTGGCAAGATGTGATTATGAACCCTTTGCCCATAGAACCATACAGTAAAAATTTGTGAAATTTGAATATCGTCCCCTGATTCTTTCCACGAGGTTTGATGTCAGTGCTTCAAATGCTTTAGCACCACCAATGGGTCAGATTTAAAGGAGTTTTATGCAAATAACTTTTAGTCCCGGTGCCCAAATTTCAGAAATTAAAGGGAACCTGTACCCAAAATTTACACTATACTTTATTATTAACTTTTAAACATTGCGTGATGTCGGTAGTTTATTTATAAGTCCACATTTCCTTTTCTTCTATATGACATTCCTTGCTCACGAAGGTTGAGCGCGCGGACATGCTGGCTACTTTTTACCGGGGTCAAAGGTCATTGTGACGTAACATCGTTGACAGTCGTATAGCCAATTGCAGAATGTCAGTATATTTTCCTCAAGCAATTCATGTTGTTTCCAACAATAGCACTCCTGATCGGTTTTTTGACGCACGGTTTTTTGATTTGCTGTTTGTTTGCTACGATTTTCGCGTGTAAGAGCTTCTGCCGACTCTCCAATATCGTCCTCCGAGTCGTCACTTTCCTGGTCCGATTTCACTAAATGTGGACAGTCTTTCTTCAGTGGTTCATATAAATAACCTTCTAATCCTTCTACGAAATTGTCTTCGTCCATATTTAAAAAAAAAAAAAAAACTACTATAATGTCTGTTTTTTCCAAGTTTTCATGAGCTCGTGTTGTATATGTCCGGTATATAGCCTTACATTTACATTGCAATCTCGCAGTTCCGGTCGAGGCTTTGTCAACAATATGACGTCATTCAAATGCGCCGTTTTAAAACTCGTGTGCTCTGAAGCTTGACGTTAGTGAAGCCCTTAAATGGCTTAAAGCTGCTTTTGTGAGAGTAATAAACGCCTTATAGGTGTATTGTCACTAGCTATACACAATCAAATTAGGTATACGAGCGCTTTCACTACAGGTACCCTTTAAGTCACATAGGATTCCTTACCTGAAGCCATTTTCAACTTATACAGAACATTGAATAAGGAACGACCCCTCGGGGTTGGAAATGAGGTCCTGCCCCAAGTGGATGCGTTCAAGTACCTCAGGGTCTTGTTCATGAGTGAGGGAAGGGTAGAGCGGGAGATCGACAGTGGATCGCTGCAGTCTCTGCTGTAAAGTGGAGCCTGTACCGGTCTGTCGTGATGACGATGGAGCTGAGCCGCAAAGCTTTCAATTTACCAGTCAATTTACATTCCAACCCTCACCTATGGTCACCAGCTTTGGGCAGTGACCAAAAGAACAAGATCGCAGATACAAGCGGCTGAAATGAGCTTCCTTCGCCAGGTTGTGGGGCTCTCAGAGATAAGGTGAGAAGCTCAGCCAACTGGAGAGAGCTCAAAGTAGAACCACTGCTCCTCGACATTGAGAGGAACCACGTGGGGTGGCTTGGGCATCTGGTTAGAATGCCCCCTGAACACTTCTCTGGCGTGGTGTTTCGGGCATGTCCAACCATGAGGAGACCCCGGGGTCGACCACACTGGAGGGATTATGTCTCTCAGCCGTTCTGAGAATGCCTCGGTGTCCCCCCAGAAGAGCTGGAGGAAGGGACTGGGAAGAGGGTCTTCTTGCCCTCAGTGCTTAGGCTGCTACCCCCCCCCCCCCCACGACCAGAACACAGATTAAGAGGATGAAAATGAAGAAAGACAGAAGATTCCATTAATTTCCTGCAGCACTTAATCTTATTTAGGGTCAGAGGGAGGCTGGTGCCCATCTCAGCCGATTCTGGGCGAGAGCAAAGTATATGCTGGACTGGTCACCAAACCATCGCAGGACAAAACACACTGATGGCTGCGCAGCTCCTCCTGTGAAAGTCAGCATGGTTCTTTTACATGAACCTCACACCATAGACAGTGAGAGACACGGCCGGCCAAGATGGTACCTTGTGGTTGGAGTTTAAATGCTAGTGGGCAAAGCTAAGTGGTGTGTTAGTATGCATAGTGGGTGGAGCTAAAAGTAATTTATGCAAAACAATAGGTTCGAAAAATATGCAAAATCCAAATGAACTTTTCTGCATTTATAAAAAAAATACAGTTATATTTTATTATATTTTTCCAGTTTTTAGAATAAAATGTTATTTCTAAACATTTAATGTACCGAAAGGCAGAAGATAATATGAAAATATATAAATATAAACAAATATGTAAATATAAATTATTTTAGTCAATATGAAATCAATAATAATTCAACTTTATTAAATACTTAAATGATAAATGAATCAGAGTTCATCAGGTTCATCACTCAGAGCTGATAACTAACATTACATCCTCTGCTTCAGTCTCTTCCCTGATTAAAATATATGGAAACCCCCCCCCACACACACACACACACACACACACACACACACACACACACACACACACACACACACACACACACACACACACGCTCTTCACACTCTCCCGCTGTGAACACATCTGCTCTCAGCCTGACTGACCGTATGGATCTTGCCAGCGTACGCACACACACACACACACACACACACACACACACACACACACACACACACACACACACACACACACACAGACACATATATTGCAGCACCTGTAGTCTGTCTTTAATACAGAGAAGAAAATACATGTTGCCTCCTCAGCTTTGTGTGTATGTTAGTGCAGCGGCCATTTTGATGAATTGCTGTGTTCCCTGACAATGACAACGACCACCACAACATCAACAACAATTAATGTCATACTTATATAGCAATATGTATACATGTAATCAAAAACTTAATACTTTTGCTTAATACAGTAAAAAATAAAAAGTAAAAAAGTACATTTGTAATTATATAATTTTTAAAAATCTTGACTGTATAAACAGAGCAGAGTGATATTCATTCATTTTCTGATATATATATATATTCCGTATTCGACGTCACAAGTGCCCAGGGCACTTGAAAAAAAATTGGAGTGTGTGGGCGCTTATTAAAATTTTGACCAGTGGAGTGGGACTGTAACTGTAACTAAAAACTAATGAGTGAATCTTCCTTCTGTCTCTATCTGGGAGGCCAGCGAGGCGGGATGTTGAGAGGCGGTCAATGAGAGAGCAACTCGCACGGCATATGAAATTTTGATTGGCGAGGTTGAATTTTGAATTTCTTTTTAGTTTAGTTTTTTAAGTTGTTTTAATTCAGTAAATGTTTAATAAATGTGGGCGCATTTGAGCTCATCTGGAATTCCGATCCCTCAAGAATCAAATTAAAGTTGAGTTTGTCAAGCAGGGAATGCGCTTTGAATTCCACGTCTTGTGGGCGTGGCCCGCAGCGCACGTGCGAGTGAGAGCGATAGAGAGAGAAAGAAAAAGAGGTGTGTGTGTGTGTGTGTGTGTGTGTGTGTGTGTGTGTGTGTGTGTTAATAAAAATGTTTAAGAATACTTTAATTAATAAATATGTTAATAAAATGTTTAAATGGTTTAATAAATAATTTTCTTTTACTTTTAACACATATTTCATACAAAATTGGTGTACTTTTATCATTTTTAAAGGGTTTATGGGGTTTATCCAGTCCAAAGACTGGAGCCTTGGAAGGAATTAGGCGTTTAACATGTAAGATGCGACCCCTACTTACGAAATCCCCGCGTTACGAAAAGGGCTCTGGAACAGATTAATTTCGTAAGTTGAGGGCCGACTGTGTATATATATATATATATATATATATATATATATATATATATATATATATATAGGACACAAACTGAGTATAATACAGTATCTTCAATTAAGCATACAGCACTGTAGTTTTCAAAAATGCCCACTAGGGGAAGGTATTGCATTACTTTGCATTGCATTATACCAGTGGTTGGAAACGCGTGACTCCGGTGCGGTTCTTTCACCTCTCTGGCTTCCAGGGGCAGAGAGTTAAACCAACTTTCACCTGAATGATGGGATAATCTGCCTAAGGCACAGTTCTGCAACGGTCGGGTACCCAGTGTGTACCGTTCCAAAAATTATCCTTTAGGGTTTGAAAATTACATAGATGAAAATTAACAGTCATGGGTGTGGGCGGATATTTATTTGGTGTGAGTGGGGTGATTTTGTGTGCGTGTTCTTGTGGACATATCAGCTACATTGAGAGTCTCAGTGTTTTTGTTCTGCTGTGTTGATGGATTTCCAAATTCTTATGCTCATGGTAAGGAGTGCTGTCACCATCAACAGCGCGACGAGCAAAAGATTTTTTCCGCCGCCGGGGATAGTAATCCAGGAACGGAAATCACAGCTGAAGTAAGAGACGGTGGATGAGATTTGTTTATGCACAGCAATCTCCAAATTAAAAAAACTCTCCTCCAGTGACAAAATAAAAGACTGGGTGTGGTTCAGTCTCCACTCTGAGAATGGGCCGGTCAGTGCAGTATTAAGCATTAATATTATTTAAAAGAATGTCTTAAAATAACTCTTCATATACCTTTCTGTGTTGCTGTCATTTGTGTAAATTGAAACTGACAATGACAATACAACATTAATATGATGAATAAAGAAAAAAAAGATCCCACAAAGGGTGTGATGATGAGGCAGACTACCCAACCCGTTAACACATCTGGCTGCAGCCCATCCGTGGGATATATATTCTTTTTCTTTATAAAAATACAAGAAAGACTCGAACACATTCATTCATTTTCTGAACCGCTTAATCCTAATTAGGGTCGCGGGGAGGCTGGCAATTTTTTTCTAATCTAAATGTTTTTGTTGCAAGCAGAATTGCAATTTAATTGTCTCTGCAATTGTTTAAATCAATGCAAAATGTTGTTTTATATTAACATGAATGAAAAAGGGGGGGGAAACATTGTATGCAGTGTTATTTGATTTTAAATGTCAAAAAAGGATTTGTGGCTCCCAGTGTTTTCTTTAATGTGGAAAACAGGTCCAAATGGCTCTTTGAATGGCAAAGGTTGCCGACCCCTGAACTAGAAGAATCCAGAATACTCAGGCAGGTTCCATTCTGATGATGACGACCTTGTTTCATACAACATTCACCTTCTTAGCACTTCTGCAGCAAAACGTTTTCCTTCCTGAATCATATCAAGCAGTTCTACTTTTTCATGCAGCGTCATTACCTTTTTCTGGTGCTTCGGCGCTTTACCAGAAGCCTGAGAAGGTGCGCAGCGTTTGGGCGGCATGATGGAGCTTAACAGTAATTAAAAGCACACATACTTAAAAAGCACAGGCACAAAGGACAGTCATTGGCTGAATTTGAATCACGTGACAATTGCTTGGCAATCCGCCAATATATATCTATATATATATGTGTGTGTGTGTGTGTGTGTGTGTGTGTGTGTGTGTGTGTGTGTGTATATATGTATGTATGTATGTATATATACATCACAAACATGTATGAGAATTACAATATCTATAAACCGGGGTACACAAAGTACATAAAGAATAGATCCAGTATTAATATAGGATTCCAAGATTAGAACCAACCAAGCTAGGCTACAATGCTAGACCTACAGGATTGCCCATGCCGCAGTGGCCAGTGGCCATGCAAGTTGAAAAACTAATGCAACATCGGATCAAATTTAATTAAAAATACCAGTCAGCGAACCGGAGGATGCATATTATAACAAAACATGTTGTTTAGGCAACTTTCCACAGTAAAACTGTCATGAATTCGGTGTTAGAACTTTTCAGTTCAAGTATCTAATGCGAGCCAGCGTTCTCACCAAATCAATCAGTCTCCGTCCAGCTTCCCTCAGATACATATACACTTGAATATAGGCCAGTCTATAAAGTTGTTCCCTTCTTTTCTTTTATTGTTTATTAATTTATACTATTTATGTATCTATTTATTTATTTACTTATACAATATATATAATGTGTGTATGTTTGTATATGTATCTATTTTTGCATCCCCTACTGATGGTACCTCAAGAGCCTGTAACAGTGAATTTCTCCATTGTGAGATTAATAAAGCTGTATCTTATCTTATCTTATCAGTTTCCACGCCACAAAACTCCCAGAAACAATGCGTATTACAGTAAGATACAGGGATACCTCGCTACTTCATGCTCCAATTCATGCGGCTTCAGTGCATTGCATTTTTTTTTTAAATATTCAGCAAATTAAAAAATAAGGAAATTAAGGAAGAATTGGGGAAAAAATTAAGGAAAATGTAGGAAAAACAAGGCCAATTATGTAAAACAACCCTAAACATACAAAAAACAACCCAAAATCTCCCATCAAAACTACTTAAATTTTTGTGAGGCGCGCAGCTGAGCACATGCGTCTGCGTCTGTATGTGTCTTCTTCTCATGCAGTACCATCTGTATGTATGTATATTTATATTTTATTTAGATCTTATGCATTAGTTTTGAATGTTGAATTGTTTTTATAAGCATTTATAGCATTGAATATGTCTTTATTGATATTATATACACGTATACATGTATGTATACGCCAGTCAGTGGATGGTTGGAAGGGTTGATCCTACTTCACAGACTTCGGTGGTCGCGGGGGGGCTCTTGGTCCCAATTAACCGCAGAAAGTGAGGGATCCCTGTACTGTATTCTGTACAAAAACCATCACAAAGTATGTTATTGTAAAATTACAGTCTTGTACTGGGTATTTTGCAGCAGTTGTTTACAGTCTATAAATTAAAAGATTGTTTTTAATATATTTAAAGAATCAATGTTGTGAATTTTTCGATATTAAATTGTGCATCATCAGTGCAACCTGTGTTGTGTTTGTAGACTGGGTCGTATGTGTTTTTTGGGAATCGTAATATTTAGATGTTTTGATTGTAACCATGAGCTCTACAGTTTATATAAATAGAAAGAAACATGTAAAGTGGTGTTGAAAATAAAAGCATGAAGCTGGTGGTGCAGTGGTTACGCTGGGCTCGAACTCCTCGTCGCTTCACGGAAACCGGTGATAAGCTTCGCCCTGATGAGCCTGTGTGGGCTTGGGTGAAAAGGTATAATAATATTGCGAGAACATTATCTGCTTTCAGTCATTAACTGAAAAAAATTAAAATGTAGAATATTATTTAATATTTTAACAGTTATTTACTTAGAATTTAAACAGCAATTAATTATGTTCTTGAAATTATGTTTTATTTCATCATCATCATCTTCCGCTTCTTCCGTGGTCGGGTCGCAGCAGCAACCTAAGCGATGAGGTTCAGACGTCCCTCTCCCCATCCACTTCCTCCAGCTCTTCCAGGGGAGCAGCGAGGCGTTCCCAGACAAGCCGAGAGACATAGTCCTTCCAGCATGTTCTGTGTCAACCCCGGGGTCTCTTCCCAGTTGGACATGCCCTAAACACCACACCAGGGAGGCGTTCGGGAGGCATTCTAACCAGAGGCCCGAGCCACCTCAACTGGCCCGTCTCAATGTGGAGGAGCAGCGGTTCTACTCCCCAGATGGTAGAGCTTCTTACCTTATCTCTAAGTGAGAGACCCGCCACCCAGCAAAGGAAGCTCATTTCAGCCGCTTGTGTCCGCGATCTTGTTCTTTCATTTACTACCCAAAGCTCATGGCCATAGGTGAGGGTTGGAACGTAGATCAACTGGTAAATTGAGAGCTTTGCCTTGTAGCTCAGTTCTTTCTTCACCACGACAGACCAGTGCAGACTCCACTTTACAGCAGAGGCTGCAGCAATTCATCTGTCGATTTCCCGCTCCATCCATCCCTTACTCGTGAACATGACCCCAAGATACTTGAACTCCTCCACTTGGTGCAGGAGCTCATTCCGGACCCGGAGGGTGCATTCCACCCTTGTCCGACTGAGAACCATGGAGGTGCTGATTTTCATTCTGGCCGCTTCGCACTCAATTGCTAATCATTCAATTAGAGATGGAGGTCCCGGCTTGATGAAGCCAAAAGGACAACGTCATCCGCAAAAAGCTGAGACAAGATCCGATGGCTACCAAATCAGAACCCCTCAATGCCTCTGCTGCACCTAGAAATTCTGTCCATAAAAATTATGAACAGAATAGGTGACAAAGGACAGCCTTGGTGAACTCCAACCCTCACCGGAAATGAATTCGACCTGTTGTTACCAATACGGTAAACAGTATTTGTGGAGAACTGCTTCCCCCTCCTTGGTATCGAATGGTGGTCCAGAACCCTTATGAGGCCAATCAATAATCACTCTCCAGGCCCGAACCGAAATCCTTCCATGCCTGAGATTTTGCACCTGCAACAGCTTTGGCTGCAGCACGTTTAGCCTGTCAGTACCTGTTTCCTGCCTCTGGAGTCCCACACGTCGATAAGACCCGATAGGCCTTCTTTTTCAGCTGGACGGACCCCATCACAACAGGTGTCCACCGTCGGGTTCGGAGGTTACCACCACGACAAGCACCGATGTGTGGTCCCTTAGAATCATTAGGTCACGTAAACACCTCCATCATGATAAGGTGTCGATTCAAGAAGGGGTGATTTTTTTTTTATCTATCTATTTTATTTTATTTAATAAAATATATAATATCTCAGGGAAAGTTTTTGGGCAGTTTTCCAGTCAGGGAACAAAAGTCATGTTTGACAATTAGCAGCCAGATATTTTTATTGAGCTGATAATAATAATAATAATAATAATATAATATATTGTTTGTTTCCTATTTTAACCCTTTGTGTACATTGTCTCCTGTATAGAGTTTATAGGTCTCCGCATACCGGTTTCTTAAATATTGTGATATAAACAGGTATATTAATGCATATAAGTTGTGTCGATTTTTTTGTTAGCATATTGTAAAATTTATACTGAGACATGTATTTGTTATTTTTCACTTTACATGATGTGTCTAAGAGACTGGTTTTGCCCTACTGACGAGGCTCTGTTTCCAAAAATTTCTGTGAGCAATCATAAATGCCATGTGCTGTCCGTCAAATATATTCCCTCCAAAACAAGGACTGTGAGTCGGACTATACAGTACAGTTTGAAGTCAAATACCTGGAAAGGTTTGTGTATGACACCCATGTTCTCAACAGCAGTTGGAATTGGAAAACTCTGGTACTGTCAAAGTTAGGAGGTGACAGGAGGTTTGGTGTCTGTCCAAAACATTGATATTTTCTCTAAAATGAGAGCTCCACGATACCTGTATTTTCATAATGCATGAATTTTAAGCTCTGAAATTTTTAATGATAATATAGAAGGCCTTGCTTCTATCAGATAAGTTCATCTAATAAATAAAAATTTGAAATTGATTTTTTTAGTCCTTGTGGAAATGCGCCTGAGTGTGAAACTGCCCATATGGGTATCGTTTCTGATATATTATTATTATCTTTATTTCTTTATTTTATAACTAATCTGTTTAAAGTTAATTATAAATGTGTGTGTGTGTGTGTGTGTGTGTGTGTGTGTGTGTGTGTGTGTGTGTGTGTGTGTGTGTGTGTGTTACTCTCCCAGTGTTTTATTTTTAATTTTAAAAACAAATGAATTAGACATGTGAAGGAGACTTTGTTTTGGGGGACAGTATTTTGATTAACGATGAGATGACATAATTTTAATGATTGGATGCACGGTGGTGTACTGTTAAACATGTCTGTCCCACAGCAAAAAGCTTCTGGATTTGAGTCCCGGGCTCGGCATGGGTATTTCTGTGTTGAGTTTGTGTTCTAGCGGTACTCATGTACGCTCCCTCTGTGTTCCCTGGTTTCCTCCAAGAGTAAAATGACACATTAGATGGGCTGGCTACTCCAAGCTCTCCGCAGGTGTACGTTTGAGGATGAATATATATATATATATATATATATATATATATATATATATATATATACTAAAGAGGTGCTGCAGAAGGTGAGCATCTGTCTCTGTCCACTTTCTGAGGACCTAATTTGTAAATAGCTAAAGAACAACAAAATTAGTTAATGAGAGTAACTATAGTAATACGACTACTAATCATAATAATTGCGACTTGAGGTCCCATCCTTGAATCACCACATTATTGTGGTGAAGGTCCAGACGAAGTGCTGTTGAAAGACCCCTATGGAGAAACTTAAAAGGATACTGTTTCCCTTGTCCAGACATGGGTCACCAGGAGACCCCCTGGAGCCAGGCCTGGGGAGGGGCTCGAAGGCGAGCATCTGGTGATTGGGCTTCTGCCCATGGAGCCCGTCCCAGGCCTGGCCTGAAAAGAAGACATGGGTCCGCCCTCCCATGGACCCACCACCTGTGGTAGGAGCTATAGCGGTCGGGTGCATTGTGAGCTGGATGGCAGCCAAAGGCATGGGGTCTGTCGGACCAATCCTTGGCTACTGACTCTGACTCTTGGGACATGGAATGTCATCTTTCCGGTGAGGAGGAAGGTTGAACTGGTGCATGAGGGGAGAGATGCCGAGGAAATCTGATCGGACTTGCCTCAACACATATCTTGGGCTCTGGAACCAGCCATCTCGGGAGAGGCTGAACCTTACCCCACCCTTCTTGGAGTCTTTAGGGTTGTCCTGGAGAACACCTCCCATGGAATCCCTCATTGTCCAGGGAGACAATGCCCATGTGGGCAATAATAATGTAACCTGAAAGGTTGTGATCGGTAGATACAGCCTCTATGGTCTGAACTGTTCGATGATCATCGCGTCCGATGAGCGACTTTGGAACCATGTCACTTGGACTCGCGGCCGCATGTTCTGGACACTTGGGTGAAGAGAGGAGTTGAGCTGTTAACCGAACACCACCTGGTGGTGACCTGGCTCTGATAGTGGGGGAGGCCGCCCTCCAGGCCTGACAGGCCAAGGCATGTTGTGAGGGTCTCCTGGGAATGTTTGACAGTCTCCTGTCAGAGGGACCTTTAACTTCCACCTCCGGCAGAGCTACAACCACATCCCGAAGGAAACAGGTGACATGGAATCATAATAGGCCATGTTTTGTTCCTCCATTGTTAAGGTGGCAGCCCATAGCTGTGGCTGGAAGGTCATCGGTGCCTGTTGTGACGGTAACCCCCAAACATGGTGGTGGACACCTGTGGTGATGGGGACGGTCCAGCTGAAAAAGGAGGCCTATCCGGTCTTATTGGCCTGTGGGACTCCCGAGGCAGCAGACAGGTACAGGCAGACCTAACGTGCTACAGCCCAAAGTGTTGCAGATGCAAAATTTGACTGGCCTCGAAAAGATTCTGGACCACCATCTGATGCCTCATGAGGGTGAAGCAGTTCTCCACAAATACCATTTATAGTGGACGTGGGGATCTGCTCACCTCGACTGGGGATGTTGTTGAAAGGTGAAAGGAATACTTCAAGGACCTCCTTAATCCCACCAACATGCCCTCCGTGGAGGAGAAAGACCCTGGGGGTTTGGGTGGGGGTCCATCAATCACTGGAGCTGATGTTGCTGAGGTAGTCAAAAAGCTCCTCATTAGTCGACACACACACACACACACACACACACACACACACACACAATTTGTAACAAAAGAAATTATAGCACTTCAAATAGATGTTAACTCTCTGGGTGTGTATTGCGCTCTTCTCCACAATTCAGTCAATTAAACATCCAATTCATCTCAGACTGACTGGAATTCTGAGTCATGTCCGCCTGCTCCTCAGAGCTGAATAACGACGTGATTCAATCTGATTCAAAGAGAGATTTAATGGCATTTAACAGGCAGATCAAATTGTCACAGAGAGACATGATGAAAGAGAAGCTGCATTTTGGTCCGAAGCCATCAGACTTGTTTCCGCCAGGAGCTGGAGTAGGGCTAGAGGAAAAATAAATAAATAAATAAAAATAAGAACAACAACACTGGCATTACAAGAAATAAACTTTCTCTCTCTCTCTCTCTCTCTCTCTCTCTCTCTCTCTCTCTCTCTCTCTCTCACACACACACGCACACACACACACACACAGTACAGATCTGAAGGTATGCTTATGGGGCTATTTTGGCCATTATCTTACCTTATAGCGCTTCTCAATCCTACACTGTGATTGGTCAGAAACTGTTGATTTTTTTTGTCTCAAAATCTATCATCAGCGAGAGTACATCAGCTGCACATTACAGCACTAAATAAAAAAAAACATGGAGTTGTTGATCTTCTTCTTTTCCTTTCGGCTGTTCCCTTCAGGGGTCGCCACAGCAAATGATCTGCCTCCATCTCTCCCTATCCTCTGCATCTTCTACTCTTACTCCAACGAACTTCATGTCCGCCTTCACCGCATCCATAAATCTTCTCTTTGGTCTTCCTCTGGGCCTTTTGCCTGGTAGTTCCAACCTCAGCATCCTACGACCAATATACTCACTATCCCTCCTCTGTACATGTCCAAACCATCTCAATCTAGCCTCTCTGACTTTGTCTCCAAAACATCTAACATGTGCTGTCCCTCTGATGTACTCATTTCTGATCCTATCCATCCTCGTTACTCCCAAAGAGAACCTCAACATTTTCATCTCTGCTACCTCCAACTCTGACTCCTGTCTTTTCCCCAGGGCCACTGTCTCTAAACCATACAACATCGCTGGCCTCATCACCGTCTTGTACACTTTTCCCTTCATTCTTGCCGATACTCTCCTATCACACATCACACCGGACACTTTTCTCCATCCATTCCAACCTGCCTGCACGCACTTCTTCACCTCTTTTCCACACTCTCCATTGCTCTGGATTGTTGAGCCTAAGTACTTAAAATCCTCCACCTTCTTTATCTCTGCCCCCTGTAACCTCAAAGTTCCTCTTGGGTCCTTGTCGTTCACACACATGTATTCTGTCTGACTAAGACTAACCTTCAATCCCCTCCTTTCCAGGGCATACCTCCACCTCTCTACATTTTCCTTCACTCGGTCTCTGCTCTCACTACAGATCACTATGTCATCTGCAAACATCATAGTCCATGGAGATTCTTGTCTAACCTCATCTGTTAGCCTGTCCATCACCATAGCAAACAAGAAGGGGCTGAGAGCTGACCCTTGATGCAGTCCCACATCCACCTTGAACTCTTCTGTCACACCGACAGCACATCTCACCACTGTCTTACATCGATCATACATGTCCTGCACCACTCTAACATACTTCTCTGCCACTCCAGACTTCCTCATACAATACCACAGTTCTTCTCTCGGCACCCTGTCATATGCTTTCTCCAGATCCACAAAGGCACAATGCAGCTCCTTCTGACCTTCTCTGTACTTCTCTATTAACATCCTCAAAGCAAACACTGCATCTGTGGTGCTCTTTCTGGGCATGAAACCAAACTGTTGTTCACAAATGCTGACCTCTGCCCTTAGTCTAGCTTCCGCTATTCTTTCCCATAGCTTCATTGTATGGCTCATCAACTTTATCCCTCTGTAGTTGCCACAACTCTGTACATCGCCCTTGTTCTTAAAAATGGGAACAAGCACACTTCTCCTCCATTCCTCTGGCATCTGCTCACTTTCTAAGACCTTGTTGAATATTCTTGTCAGAAAATCTACTGCTACCTCCCCTAGACACTTCCATACCTCAACTGGTATGTCATCAGGGCCAACTGCCTTTCCATTCTTCATCCTCTTCAATGCCCTCCTCACTTCTCCCTTACTAATCTTTGCTACTTCCTGCTCCTCAACGGTCACCCCTTCTACTCTTTTTTCTCTCTCATTTTCCTCATTCATCAGCTCTTCAAAGTACTCTTTCCATCTTCCCAGCACACTTCTGTCATCAGTCAATACATTTCCCTCTCTGTCCTTTATCACTCTAACTTGCTGCATGTCTTTCCCATCTCTATTTCTCTGCTGTGCTAACCTGTATAGATCATTTTCTCCCTCCTTACTGTTCAACCTATCATACAAGTCATCATACGCCCTCTGTTTGGCCTTTGACACCGCTACCTTCGCCTTACGCTGTGTCTCTTTGTACTCCTGTTTACTCTCTTTGGTCCTCTCAATGTCCCACTTCTTCTTAGACACACTCCTGCACTTCCTCATTCCACCACCAAGTTTCCTTATCTACTTTCCTTCCAGAGGACACACCAAGTACTCTCCTACCGGTCTCCCTGATCACATTGGCTGTGGTTGTCCAGTCCTCTGGAAGCACTTCCTGACTACCCAAAGCCTGTTTCAACTCCTCCTTGAAGACAACACGACACTCTTCCTTTTTCAGCTTCCACCACTTTGTCTTCTGCTCTGCCTTTGCCTTTTTCACCTTTCTCACAATCAGTGTCATCCTGCACACCACCATCCTATGCTGTTTGGCAACACTCTCACCCACTACTACTTTGCAGTCACTGACTTCCTTCAAATTACATCGCCTACACAGAGTTGTTGATGTGGTGATATTTTCAGTAAGGAGTCTCCAGTATCAGTGCTTTCTTTTTAATAAAAAATAAAATATTGTAATCATTTATAATATTGCTGGAGAATAAGAGAAATTAAACATTCAACTCCATCCAGTTCATGATTATTAAATTATATACGTATTGTATAAAAATACCATGTGACCAGTTTCAACCAACAGAACTCTGCATGTGACATCAGGGTGGAGTTAAAACTGGACTCATGTATCATTTTCTATTAGTAGAATGTGCAATTTTGAGACAAACAGGGCGGAGCCTAAATTTTGATTAATGATTGATTATGTGACATCACCAGTATTTGTCTGTTTTATTTGTTCTTGTAGGCCTTCAAAGAGATGTTGTATGCAGCACAGGATCAAGCACCATCTGTAGAAGGTAAGAAAACTATAACGACATTTGAGAGCCATATATACACACACACACACTCACGCGCACACACACACACACACACACACACACACACTCACACACACACATACACACACACACACACACACACACACACACACACACACACATATATATATGTATATATATGTATATTTATATTTACTCACACACCCACATACTCAATCATTAAAACACACTCACATAGACACACACTTGCACCCACACTCACCCTCAGACCCAGAATAACACACACTATTAATAGAAAATATCTCAGAAATGCTGGAACTCTCTCTCTCTCTCTCTCTCTCTCTCTCTCTCTCGCTCTCTCTCTCACACACACACACACACACACACACACACACACACACACACACACACACACACACACACACACACACACACACCCGCATGCATATATGTATGTGTGTGAGTGTGTGTGTGTGTATGGGGGGGTGCATGGTTTAATCCAAAAAAGCTACACATTAGAAATTGTGTGGTTAATAATGCAAGCTTACAGAAACCCACTGACTGTTATTAGCTTTCACAACATTGGTAACACACATCAGTGTGTGTGTGTGTGTGTGTGTGTGTGTGTGTGTGTGTGTGTGTGTGCGTGTGTGTGTGTTTGAATGAGTGCGTGTGTATGTGTGAGTGTGTGTGTGTGTGTGTGTGTGTGTGTGTGTGTTTGAATGAGTGTGTGTGTGTGTGTGTGAGTCAGTGTGTGTGTTTGAATGAGTATGTGCGTGTGTGTGTGTGTGTGTGTGTGTGAGAGAGAGAGAGTGAGAGTGTGTGTGCGTGTGTGTGTGTTTGAATGAGTGCGTGTGTATGTGTGAGTGTGTGTGTGTGTGTGTGTGTTTGAATGAGTGTGTGTGTGTGTGTGTGTGTGTGTGTGTGTGTGTGAGAGAGAGTGAGTGTGTGTGTGTGTGTGTGTGTGTGTGTGTGTGTGTGTGTGTGTGTGTGTGTGTGTGTGGTCACAGGATCAGGAGTGTGTTCTGACTGGATGTAAATTATTGATGCCGTACATGTGTGTATGTTTGTGTAGCTAATGTGTTATTAATGTTTTATTTCACTCAGAAGCTTACACTAGCTCTTTATTTACCTCTCTGTCTGAACATCTATCTATCTTTCTATCTGTCTCTACACCTGAGTGTCTCTCTATACATCTGTTTGAACGAAGAACGTATAGAGAGATGGACAGAAAGAGGAACGAAGCGAGAGAGAGAGAGAGAGAGAGAGAGAGAGAGAGAGAGATGGATAGAAAGAGGAATGGATAGATAGATGGACGGAAAGAGGAACGAAGCGAGAGAGAGAGAGAGAGAGAGAGAGAGAGAGAGAGAGAGAGAGAGATGGATCGAAAGAGGAATGGATAGTGAGATGGACAGAAGGAGAAACTAATAGAGAGATGGATGGAAAGATGAATGGATAGAGAGATGGATGAAGCAAGCTTTTTCTTCTGCCCTCAGGGGACAGTGGTGTACAGTATTGATTTCTCAGTGTGTTAATTTTTATTGTGAATGGAGGGACAGACAGAGATCTGGAGAGACAGATTGGGGGATGGAGGGATATGTCAGAGGAGTGAGACGCTGCTGTTGCTCTGATATTAACTTTCCTAAGCTGCTGATGTGATTTGTGGCTCGAGGCGGCCGCTCTGTAGAGATCATTCCATCCAGTAAACTCAGACTCAGTCAGCCTGGAGTCTCTATCATGCATCTCTGCCTGCCAGTCTGTCTGTCTGTCTGTCTGTCTGTCTGTCTGCCTCTCTGCCTCTCTGCCTGTCTACCTCTCACTCTCTCTCTCTCTGCTCTGCTGAGATCATTTTATCCAATAAACTCAGACTCAGTCAGCGTTGGGTCTCTTTATCAGGTGTCTCTGTCTGTTCCTCTCTCTGTCTGTCCACCTGTCTGTCTGTCTACCAGTCTATGTCACTGTCTGTCTGTCTGTCTGTCTGTCTGTCTGTCTGTTTATCTGTCCATTCCACAGGGTCTTTTATCAGGCATCGCTGTCTGTCTGTCTGTCTGTCTGTCTGTCTGTCTACCTGTTTGTCTGTCTGTGTGCTTTGTAGGGATCATTTTATCCAATAACCTCAGACTTGGCCCTCTGATTCTTTGTCAGGCATCTCCGTCTGTCCTCTTATTTGTCGGTCTACCATATTTACCTGTCTTCCTCTCCCCCCTCTCTCCCTCCCTCCCTCCTTCCATCTCCTTACTCGCTCCATCTTCATCCCGCTCTCGTCCTCTCTCTCTCTCTTTCCCCTCCCTCCCTTCTCTCTCTCTCTCTCTCTCGCTCTCTCTCTCTCTCGCTCTCTCTCTCTCTCTCTCTCTCTCTCTCTCTCTCTCCCCCTCACCAGTGCTGATGCATTTACAATGAATCAGATGAGTCCAAAAGTTAGTGCACCCTCAAGACAAGATGAACAAAGTTCCCTACAGCAGTGAGGCATGCAGGGTATCATCTTTCACTGACAGTTTCAAACCTCTTAGCAGCTTCATGAAATATTTTTGTCGTACAATATCATTTATAAATACTTTATTAACGCAGCTAAGACAGACATTAGTAAGTCCCAGTGTTAATACAAGACATGTGTAGGGAAGGTTCCGGGTGTTCCGAGGTGGGTTACGCGGCTGCTTCAGAGACTTTTCTGTGCTCCACATTGAGGTTATTTAAATTGTTTGCATGTAGCTCAAACATCCACTTGCCAGATTCTTCGTATTTAACACAAAAACTCCCCTTTCACACAAACACAAAACTGCACCTTCTCTGCTCTAAAGAAAATATCTATCTCAAAACATAATAAAAAAGTTAAAACTATACAATGATTAAAATTGTTCAGAGATCAGAACTGAGTGTAACTGAGACACCCACAATGTCTTGGACTTGCTCCGCCCACAAATGTGACTTCTGAACAGTCTTGTGTTTTTGGTTACGTTTGGTTAAGTCTGATTTGGCACTAATTGCAAAACAAATATGAATACTGATCTCTCTCTCTCTCTCTCTCTCTCTCTCTCTCTCTCTCTCTCTCTCTCTCTCTCTCTCTGTGTGTGTGTGTGTGTGTGTGTGTGTGTGTGTGTGTGTGTGTGTGTGCACGCGCGTGCAGTGCACCCTGAGGACAGGGTTTACCAGCTCTGCTCTTCCCCCACCTACTACATTATTTATAGTCACGGCACCCACTGTCAGACACACACACACACACACACACACAGTAATTAACATCAGAAAGAGGAGGCCATGATTACAACAACAGTACAACAATCACACACACACACACACACACACACACACTGCAGTGAGTACAGTCAGACTGCTAGAGGAAGATTGCTTTCCATCCATTATTCATCTGTCAATTACATCCAGCTTCAGTGCTCTGTGTGTGTGTGTGTGTGTGTGTGTGTGTGTGTGTGTTTATGTGTATGTGTGTGTGTGTGTGTGTGTGTGTGTGTGTGTGTGTGTGTGTGTGTGTGTGTGGAGTTCAATAAAAGGCCAAGTTGAGGGCAGTAGGGGCTTTGTGAACATAAGTGAAGGTGATTTATACAATGTCCTTTAATCTGGTTTCTCTCCGGGTTTGCAGGATGTCCCGGTCCATAAGCTTTATTTATAAACTACTCCAGAACGAACACGGAACTGCGGCATACTGCACACTCGTCTAGGTTACACAATCCAGGATTCGTTTGCAATGAGCCTCTTTCTATATAAGCCTGTAATGTGGTTTTTAATGCTTCTATTAACCTTGTGTCATGCTCTCTCTTTCTTTCGTTCGTTGTCTCTTTCTATCTTTGTCCTCCCTATTGCTTTCCTCTTTCTCTCTATTTCTCTTCTGTCTCTCTCTCTCTCCCTCATAAATACATACATACATCTATGTATAAATGAATTATTTTATGTCGTATCCCCCAGTACTGTCAGTTAATTAAGCAAAGTAGACAAATGATGGATGGTCTTCTTATGTAGCTGCATGAAAAAAATTTGATTGATGCTCAGAAAGGTTCAGGGGTTAGGGGCAGTCAGGGCCTAACGGTTAGAGAAGCAGCTTTGGGTCCTAAAGGCTGGTTTCCTAAACCAGCAGCATGAACGTGTGGTGGTGGGGGACTGAGCTGCATCCTCCCTTCCTGCACCTTCACGTTTGAAAAGTGCCCTCCAGCAAGGCACCGAACCCCCCGGCTGCTCTCCAGGTTCCCTAATGCGTTTCGTTTTTGTAATGTGTGTGTTGAGTGTGTACTGAGTGTGTGTTGTGTGTTGAGTATGCGTTGTGTGTTTTGTATTGAGTGTGTGTGTGTGTGTCGTGTGTGTGCTGAGTGTTTTGTGTGCTGAGAATGTGTTGTGTTGAGTGTGTGCTGAGTGTATGAAATGTGTGTGTGTGTGTGTGTGTGTGTGTGTGTGTGTGTGTGTGTGTGTGTGTGTGTTATGTGATGAGATGTGTTAAGTGCAAATATGACAGTAAAATAAACCGAGCAGCAGATTTTTCCTGTTGTTTGATGGAAAGGGGTTGAGGGAAGCAGTGACCTGGTGGTTTACAGCACTGGATCACTGATTCTAGAGTTGGGGGTTCAAGTCCCAATCTCCACAAAGTTGTCACTGTCCCCCCCCAGTGCACGAACTGGGTTATCAAAGGCTGGCCATGTCTCTCACTGTCAAAGGTGAGAGTTTGATGTAAAAGAACCATTGCTGACTTTCATAAAGAGGAGCTGCAAAGTCGTCAGCGTGTTTCTGTACCTCGCAAAAGGGTTGTTTCAGGAAGGGCATCGACCTAAAAACCTATGTGCCAAATCAAGCATGCGAATCAGATGATTCACTTGTGGGACCCCTGAGAGCGGGTACAGTCGAAAGGAAAAGAAAAAGAAGAAGAAGAAGAAGATGTATAGGGGTCGAGAAGTGGGGATCTGGCAACCCTGCACAAAATCTGTTTTATCCTAAATATCAGACAAGTCATTATTACAATCACCTTGATCTGCTCCCTTTGTCCTAAGAATTCATCCTGGACTAGAAATGTGAAATAATCAGATCTAGTTTTACGTACAGTGTGTAGATATATATTTGCTGTAGGGTTGAAATTTCCCCAGTGCCCATGTGAGCTGTAGCAGGTGGGCATGAAATTGAGTTTAACCTCCTGGGGTGTGTGTGTGTGTGTGTGTGTGTGTGTGTGTGTGTGTGTGTGTGTGTGTGTGTGTGTGTGTGTGTGTGTATGTGTTGGGTCTCTTGAGCTTTAATGTTGCCTCAAGCCATGCAGTAAAAAAGAACACACCATGCTGACATTGTTAGTGATTGGCTCGTGGTACAGTAGGAGGGCGGAGTCAAAAGCAATTCAGAGAAAGCATGGATTGGAAGATAATTGGGTGCAAATTGAATTTAAAATTGGTTGGATGTGTCTTTTTTTGCCTTGTGATGGACTAGTGAGCTGTCCTGGGTATGCTTTTCCCTCACCCCAGATGGCTAAGATGGGCTCCAGCGCCATGCGAACCAAATTAAAATTGAATGGTTCAGAAAATGAATGGATGGATATTAGATATAACTATGGAATGTTTCTTTTTAATATTAGAAAATGCAGTTATTTCTTAAGATATTTAATCTTAATAATGTGGGCAGTGGTGGCCTGGTGGTATAGGGCACTGGATCGCTGATCCTAAGGTTGGGGATTCGAGTCCCACTCTCCACAAGGTTGTCACTGTCCCCCAGTGCACCTAACTGGGTTATCAAAGGCCGGCCATGTCTCTCACTGTCTATGGTGAGAGGTTGATGTAAAAGAACCATCGCTGACTTTGGTAAAGAGGAGCTGCACAGCTGTCAGCGTGTTTCTGCCCCTCGCTAAAGGGTTGTGTCAGGAAGGGCATCGACCTAAAAACCTATGAACCAAATCAAACCTGCCAATCATTCGCTGTGGCGACCCCTGGGAAAGGGAAAAAACAGAAAGGAAATCTCTCATTTAATCTTAATAATAATAATAATAATAATAATAATAATAATGCAATGGCTTGGTGAGCTTTTCAGGATGTATCCCGCCCTCGCCTGAATTCAGCCAAGATGAGCATCAGCCTTCCCGTGACCCTGATTAAGATTAAGTGCCTCAGAAAACGTATGAAAGCTGAATGAATGATAAAACGGTATTGATGCATCAGTTCTGAGCAGTGTTTGCTATTATTATCTGTGCACGTGTACCATACATATTCCTACATATTCCTGTTTCAATGGAATTTGGGATCAGAGCATCAGCCCCTGGAGAAGAGCAGCAGAGTTCAGAGATTTGATCTTTCAACCTTCTCATCAATAACCACTAAGCCCTGACCTCTCTGTAATAACAACACACACACACACACACACACACACACACACACACACACACACACATCCAAAATGAAATAAAACGATAAAATAAAATAAATCCAGTCCAGGATTGTGTGCGAAAGAGGCCCAGTGATTTATTTATGACTGTTCCTCACGATAGCTTCCGTTTTATTATGTGATCAATTATTGATGAAGAGAGAGCGGAAGATGACAGGCAGAGGAAACCCAGCACTCTCTCTTTCATCATTTGAGTAAGAATGGAAATGAAGTACACACAAACCATCTAGTTGAATAAAACGAAGTCGTAAAGCAGTTCAGGAATGATTTTAAAATAATATTTATTTCCACAAGGTTCTGTATACACACATCTCAGGCGATATGATGGACAAAATGATATCATGATTATTTTCTGATACTTTCACAATAATATTTAGTGGCTCGAGCATCTGGTCAGAATGCCTTCTGAACGCCTCCTTGGTGTGGTGTTTCGGGCATGTCCAACTGGGAAGAGACCCCGGCGTCAACCCAGAACATGCTGGAGGGACTATGTTTCTTGGTTGGTCTGGGTGTCCCCCGAAAGAGCTGGAGGAAGTTGCTGTGGAGAGGGACGTCTGGATCTCACTGCTTGGGCTGCTAACCCGACCTCGGAAAAAGAGGAAGACATGAATGAACAGTATTTATCACAATATGCAATGTGATGCAGGGTAGTGGTGGCCCGGTGGTAGCGTGCTGGTTACTGATTTCAAGTTCGATGGTTCCAGTCCCACTATAGCCGGGTTGTCACAATCTGTGGTGAGAGGTTCATGTAAAAGAACCATTGCTGACTTTCAACAAGAGGAGCTGTATCGCCGACACCGTGTTTCTGCCCTGCGATGGCCTGGCGAGTCATCTGGGGTGTACTCTGCTCTCGCCCAGCAACGGCTGAGATGCACGGCAGCCTCCCTGAAACCCTAATTATGATTAAGAGGCTCAGAAAATGAATGAATTTAGAGATAAAAGAACATAACTGCACATGCAGATGAGTTGTCAGTGTACAGACACCACAACACCGAGGGGGCGCTCACACATTCTGATGTTTTCAGCCTTTGCTTAGCATCAGGTCATGATGTTTTGTTCTTGTTTTCTGTTCTGATGCTTCCCCCACTCTCAACGAGCACACTTCCATCTGAGTCAGGCGCTCAGGTAGAGTGTTTATTTCTGGAGCTTGCATGTACGCACTGGCCTTGCATGGATTTCCTACGGATACTCTGGTAAAGGAGAGAAAGAAGACTCTGGTTGCCCTGTAGTGGACCGGTGAGCTGTTCAGGGTATAAGCTCGCATTCACCCAGAGTTGACAGAGATAGGATCCAGCCTCCTATAGAGAATTAAGAGGTTCAGCGAATGAATGACTGAATGAATGAGACAATAGCCTTTGACCTTGAATGACCTTGAAAGGTTAAACCACAGCCATCTTGCAAATCCTTCAAACGAGACTTTTTCACGAATTTGGTCTCATACAGAACATTTTACAGGGTGAAGTGCACCGAGACAATCATATAACAACGATGAAAAAACAACAACAACATTAATACGAATAACATTAATAATAACAATAGTAAAAGTAATAAGAACAACAACAATAATAATAAAAACATAATAATATCAATGATAATAATAATATAATAATAGTAATAATATCAACAGCAACAACAACAATAATAATAATAATAAAAATAATAATAATAATAACAATAATAATAAAAATAGTAGTAATAATATCAATGATAGTAACAATAATAACAATAATAATATTAATAATAATAACAATAACAATAACAATCATAATAATAATAACAATAAGAAGAAGAAGAAGAAGAAGAATCTCCTTCACAGTGTTTTATTAGCATTCCGTGCTACTCAGAGCTAATTAGCACAATAACATTATTCTAAATATGACGGAGTCTAAATAACACTCACAGATGGTACAGAATACACCCCGGAGAGGGTGAGAGGTGGAGCTGGTGATGTAAAGACTGAATGAGAGCGAGAGAGAAATTGAGAGCTGTAGAAATAGTCCTGAGACATTTGTGGTTCTAATAAATGCATCTAAAAGGTTCTGCTTTCTGTTTATTGTCGTTTAGTTTGAGGTTTTCCTGTTTACTGAGTTTAATACTCAGCTATTTCTGTTTGCTTGTCCATCTCCCTCTGTCCCCCTCTGTCGCCCTCCCCCTCTGCCTGTTTCTCTCCATCAGGATGAATGAAGTATTTAAGAGCACTGATTGATGAAACCACCCTGGACTGGCCATTAACTTTCCCCTTCATGTTGTAATGTGTTTCTCATTTGAATGCAGCTATAAAAACCCGCTCTGTAATTAAACTCAGTGTTCAAACAATTTGTCTGTGAGCTCATGATCATCCCAGCATGCCCGAATCTCATGGTACAAATTAATTACAACCAATCAAATCAGTCAATACTGCATCTGCCAGTGCTGCACTAAACTCACCATGTTCAACTACAACATCAATAATAATAATAATAATAATAATAATAATAATAATAATAATAATAATACATCAATAATAATAATAATAATAATAATAATAATCCAACAATAATAATAATAGTAATACAACAACAACAATAATAATAATAATACAACAACAATAATAATAATAATAATAATACATCAAAATGATAATAATAGTAATGAAAAGAATAGCAATGATCTATTACAGGAAACCACTAACTTTGTTGTTATTTAGTTGGCTGTGCAGTGGTGCGATTGAGTCCTTAATGCTGCTGAACAGGAAATAGGAACGAGGGGAAAGCGTAACACTGCTTTCTGATTGGACAGCCTCTGCCCCTTTGCTTTGAGATGTGGAATCTTCCAAAAAACTATGATGAGATTATTCACTTTTGTGTGTGTGTGTGTGTGCAGTAGTGCAGATGCTGCACATCCTTCCCATCTCTATTTCTCTGCTGTGCTAACCTGTATAAATCATTTTCTCCCTCTTTACTTTCCAACCGAGCATACAAGTCATCATACGTCCTCTGTTTGGCCTTTGACACCGCTACCTTTGCTTTACGCTGTGTCTCCCTGTACTCCTGTTTACTCTCTTCGGTTCTCTCTATGTCCCACTTCTTCTTAGCTAACCTCTTCCTTTGTACACACCCCTGCACTTCCTCATTCCACCACCAAGTCTCCTTATCTCCTTTCCTTCCAGATGACACCAAGTATTCTCCTACCTGTCTCCCTGATCACATTAGCTGTAGATGTCCAGTCATCTGGAAGCACTTCCTGACCACCCAAAGCCATTTTCAACTCCTCCTTGAAGACAACACGACACTCTTCCTTTTTCAGCTTCTACCACTTTGTCTTCTGCTCTGCCTTTGCCTTCTTCACCTTCCTCACCATCAGAGTCATCCTGCACACCACCGTCCTATGCTGTTTGGCAACACTCTCACCCACTACTACTTTGCAGTCACTGACTTCCTTCAAACTACATCGCCTACACAAGATGTAGTCTACCTGTGTGCTCCTACCTCTACTTTTATAAGTCACCCTATGCTCCTTTCTCTTCTGGAAGAAAGTGTTTACCACAGCCATTTCCATCCTTTTTGCAAAATCTACCAACATCTGTCCTTCTGTGTTCCTGTCCTGGATACCAAACCTGCCCATCACTTCCTCGTTCCCTCTGTTTCCTGCACCAACATATCCATTGAAGTCTGCACCAATGACAGCTCTTTCACCTCTGGGGGTACTCTGCATCACTTCATCTAACTCACTCCAGAATCTCTCCTTCTCTTCTAGCTCACATCCTGCCTGTGGGGCATAAGCACTAACAACATTGAACACCACACCTTCAATTTCTAACTTGAGACTCATCACTCTGTCTGACACTCTTTTCACTTCGAGAACATTCCTGACAAACTCCTCCTTCAAGATGACTCCTACTCCATTTCTCTTCCCATCCACACCGTGATAAAACAGTTTAAACCTGCTCCTAAGCTTCTAGCCTTGCTACCTTTCCACCTGGTCTCCTGAACACACAGTATGTCCACCTTGCTCCTCTGCATCATGTCAGCCAGCTCTCTACCTTTTCCTGTCATAGTTCCAATATTCAAAGTCCCTACTCTCAGTCCTAGACTCCTGCCTTTCCTCCTCTCTCTCTGCCTACGGACACGCCTCCCGCCTCTCCTTCTTCAACGTCTTCGACCAACAGTAGTCCAATTTCCACCAGCACCCTGTTGGTAAACAGCACTGATGGCGGTCGTTGTTAACCCAGGTCTCGACCGATCCGGTATGAATGTTTTTGATATGACTCGCATGTTTTATTTGGCATTTGCTTTACGCCGGATGCCCTTCCTGACGCAACCCTTTGCATTTGTCTGGGCTTGGGACCGGCGTGAGGGAGAGACACTGGCTTGTGCCCCTCCCTCACGGCTGCATTAAATATTATTATTATTATTATTATTATTATTATTATTATTATTATTAATTTAATAATCAACATATTTAATTCATTTATTATTATCCAGTAGTCAACCAGCAAACAGGTTCACAGATCACAAAGAAACCGACTATAACTTTTAAGGAACTGATGGATTCTCTCTCTGTCTCCCTCTCTCTCTCTCATTCTCTCTCTCTCTATCTCTCTCTCTCTCTCTCATTCTCTCTCTCTCTCTATCTCTCGGTGCATGCTGGGACTATGAGAGTGTGTGCAAGAGTGTGGTGGTTTGCAGAGAGTGTTATTATTCTCTTTTTTCTTCATTGTCTGTTTTTCTTTTTCTCTCTTATTTATTTCTCAGTTTTGTTTACCCTTTTCTTAAGTTTTCTGTGGAAATGTGGTGAAGATAGAGGTGGAGTTGGAGGTAGAGTTGGAGGTAGAGTTGGATGTAGAGGTGGAGGTGGAGGTGGAGGTAGAGTCGGAGGTAGTGATGTCCCTGGATTGTGTGAATAATGTGAACCAGGTTGTAGAGGGTGGGGTTGAGGTTCAGGGAACTTTCACACCATTCTCTCCCTGGTCAGCCCTGCCAGGGCTCCATCTCCAACGTCCCTCCTTTCGTACATAACGAGGTTTTGGAAAGGGAGCGGTCCCGGTACGGTCAGCTCTCATTTCCAATTAAAATAATCTTGTTAAACTGCAAGTCCCTTCACCTGAAGCATGTCGTCTCCTTCAGGTGATGATGATCCTAAAAAGTCCCGGAGAGCGAAATTTAGCACTGAAATTCAAACTGGACAACTTCGATTACACGGAACGTGTAGCATCGGGGAATATGAAGTGCTTCAAGTGTGAGACGGAGGGACATCTCATCCATTCATGCCCAAAGGGACATGAAACAATACGACTGGTTGCTGTCTCCCATCCTCCGGCAGAGTGGGGAGCGGAGCCGGCAGCCGTGCGACCGGGAGAACCGGCAGCAGCTCTGAGAGATAGCGGTTATACCACCGGACAGAACATCGACTGCACCGAAGGGGAAGCCGGAGAGTTCTCACAGCACAGAGACACAGACAGATGGTGTGCATGGTGTCACAGACACTAAAGTGAGCACACAGGTACAAAACATGGATACACAGGTGGAGGGTGAAAGGTGTGCAGAAAATTCAAATAGTGAGCAGATGGAGACAGGGATACAGAAGGAAAGGGCGGGGCAGATAGGAGCCAGGGTGGCGAAGTCAGTGCTGGAGGAAGCTGATGAGGAGGAGGAGGAAATAATTGTTGGTGACTTGGTAAAACTGTGGGGCCAGTGGCGTAGTGGTTCGGGTGTTGTGCTCATGATCGGGAGGTTGTGTGTTTGAATCCCAGTTCGACCCCCACTGTGCTAAGATCCCTGGGCAAGGTCTTAACCACGCGTGTGCCTCTGTTCACCCAGCAGCATAAATGGGTACCAGTAAAAATATACAGTGAGTCGTCGACTTACGCCCTATGCGAGTTTTGTCCGATCGACTTTACGACCGCAAAAGTGGTGAAGCATGATTCATGTCAGTGCAGTGCGAGTGTTGCGTACGATGGTTGTTTGCGCTGCCGGCAGCGCCAGCATCTTAAAAGGTCAAGCAGGAGATGATGCTGCTTCACTTTCTAACTGCTCAGAGCAAATCTATTCACCTACTTTCAATGCCACGTCACTGTGGTGTGAAGCGGAGAGCCAATCCTTTCTGTGTGTGGGCGGGTCCGATACCTTGAAACTCTAATTTTATTGGACTCACATGCTGCACTGTTTATGTGACAGGAAGTGCGTCCCAAGCTTTGGCGATCAGCTGCTCTGCGGGTTGAAGTTTTTCCATGTCTGTCCATTTGTGTTTGCTCACCAGCTGTGCTTGGCTTTATGGAAATGAGCCGATCAAAACGAGGAAAGTTTCTCTTTTTACTCAAACAACACGCGCAGTGTGTGGCTGTTGTTATAATCCAATAAAATTGGAGTTTGAAGTTATCGGACCCGCCCACACAATGGAGTACAGAAAGGATTGGCTCTCCACTGCGTCTCACAGTGACGTGGAATTGAAAATAGATGTATAGATTTAAATGCACGAGATTTATTCATCTGTTTTTGTTTGGTGTGAGTGTATTTAGATGGAAAGTCAACATACGACCAGATTGATTTACGACCGGTCTGCCGGAACCAAAAGCGGTCGGAAGGCGACGACTCACTGTACTGGGAAGGTAACCTGCGATGGACTAGCATCCCATCCAGGAGGAGTTGAACTCCTGGTGGCGTCACGCTACAGAAACCGGGGATAAGCACCGCCCTGATGAGCCACTATGGCTCGAGTGTAAAAAGCCCAACAACACACTTGTTAAAAACCAGCAAATAAAAGAAAAATCACAGAAATAGAAAGCAACAGCAACAATAAAGTTAAAAAGTGAGGAGGATAATACAGAGAAAACGGGCATCGAACCCGCACCATACCGTTCAAAAATTACAACATTCTCACAACACACCAAAGGGTTCAGAGTGAATATTAAAAATTTCTTCCTTGATCTTAAACTGTTCTTACACTCTGTCCGTTCTTATATATGAAGAAGTCAGGTGAGCCCGGGACAGCCAGGTGAGCCTGGGACAGCCAGGTGAGCTCGGGACAGACCAAGAACTTTTTAAACTGAAAAAAATAGTCTTAAAGATTAAAAATCAACTCGCTGAAGATGATTTTTTTTTTTTTTTCATTTGTGATATTTCAACCTGCTTTTCCTTCTCTCATGGTTCTGTTCTTCTATCATTTTTATTTCAACATCTGCACTTTTAAAATCGTCATACTAAACATAAATGGAGCGAGACGCGACAAAAAGAGCCTCGGTGTTTATTTTGATTAAAATAAAGAACTGAATGTTGTTTTCTCTAAGAGAGCTACAGCACGGTGGAGAATGAAGGCGTCTGGGTGAGGGAATAGAACCCACAGGTTTATTTTAGTTATAAACACAGCAATGGTGGGGGCGGAGTTATATTTTGTCAGGATTTTAACCCGGTTTCTGTTACTGTTGAAGATGTGATGGCGGCTCATTTTTAAAAATCACAGCAGAGCTGGAAAGGGTTAAAATATTTTTAAATGTTTCCGCTCCAACCGCAGTACAGAGAAACTCCTCTTCTTACGCGCCCTGGACCATGTGATCCACAGGTGCGGTCGGGACAAGTATCTGGTGATTGGAGATTTTAATTGTACAGAGAATCATATTTTAGATCGAAATCACCCTGAACCGCACACGGACGTTAAAGAAACTTGTAGAGACACACGAGCTCTTAGATGTGTGGAGAAACTTCTACAGCAGCGGCCGGCAGTGCACCTGGCTCCACTCGAACGATGGACTACTGTCCATGGCCAGGCTCGACAGTTTCTATTGCTTTAAACATCATTTTAACGTTTTAAAAATGGTTCCATTGGGCCAGTGGGCTTTTGAGTCCATTCATGGGTCGAGCTCTGTGTTTTGGGGTGGAAGTGAAACTGTCATTTTATCAGCAGCACTTTTATCTGACGGAGGTTTCAGAGAAGCTTCTACTGGTTTTTGGATGATTTTAGACAAACAAAGTCCGGTTTCAGTTCTTTGCAGCAGTGGAGGGACATCAGGAAAAGTGAAATTAAATTTCTGCGCCTGTAGTACACTCGCAATGTCCCCAGGAACCTGATCAGATCCATTAAGGATTTGGAGAGAGAGATGATGGAGCTGCGAGCTGCGGCTGGCCATCGCCACCAGGGGTGCCGTGGTACACAGTTGGTTTCAAAACGTGACTCTGTTGGAAAAGAGAAATGGGCAGAGCAGGCTGATACACTGCCTGCACTCCGGGGATGGACGGCTGCTACAGGACTCTGCAGAAATCCGCAGGTACACAGCAGGTTTCTGTGAACTGTATCAATGTGAATATTCTGAGAAACCAAAAACTTTGGAAATGTTCCTCTCTGGACTGCGAAAGGTGTCAGCAGATGCCAACAGGCAGCTAGAGTCTGAGTTCTCCCCACAGGAACTGTTGGTGGCGCTGCTGAGCCTCAAACCGGGAAAAGCTCCAGGTATAGATGGCCTGTCAGCTGATTTCTATAAAACCTTCTGAGCGGTGATCAGTGAAGACCTGCTGGAGGTTCTCTGGGATAGTCTGCTGAAAGAACGGTTGCCCCTGAGTTGCAGGATAGCAGTTCTCACCGTCCTGCCAAAAAGAGGGGACCTGCAAAATCTAAAACACTGGCGACCAGTGTCCTTCCTTTGTACCAACTACAAGCTCCTCCCCAAGGTCCTGGCAAGCAAGTTGAGGAAAGTGATGGAGCAGGTCATTCATGCAGATCAGACCTACTGTGTACCAGGCAGGCTAATAACAGACAATGTCTTTTTTTAATTTGGGACGTTTTGGACCTCTCTGCTTCCTTGAGGCTGAAAGTTGGTCTTATTTTTATGGACAAAACAAGGCATGTGGTTGGGTTGGGCACACAAGGGAGGCTCTGGCGGATGCAGGAGAGGTTTGGGTTCAGCTCAGGTCTCATATCTATGATTCGGGCCTTGTATGGAGACATTCAGGGGGTAGTAAAGATCAACGGTGTTCTGAGGGCCTCTTTGAAAGTGCAGAGGGGTATCAGGCAGGGTTGCCCCCTATCGGGCCAGCTGTACTCCATCATTATAGATCGTCCCTTACACCCACTCAGAAGAGGTCTCTCTGGGTTTAATGTCCTGAACTGTGATCCAGATTTTAAACTGTCTGCATATGCAGATGATCTTATCATTGCTGTAAACACCAGAGTGATATTACATTTTTTAACCGACACTGTAAAAGATTTTAGTGAAATCTCGTCAGTCGAGGTAAACGGAGGGAGAAGTGAAGCTCTGTGGGTGTGAGACGAGCCACGGGGTATCGTCCTGCCTGGCGGTCTCACCTGGAAAAAAGGTGGGCTCAAGTACCTGAGAATTTACCTTGGAGACCAAAACATTGTACATAAGAATTGGGAAAATGTTTTAGAGAGAGTGGGAGGAGTCTAAAAAAATAGAAATGGATTTTACCGAAAATGCCTTTTAAAGGTCATGTTTTAATTATCGATAACCTGGTTGCTTCCACGTCATGGCATCGCCTCTCCTGCGTAGACCCCCCTGTGACCCTACTCGTGAAAGCCCAGGCTGAGATCATCATCTGCTCCTGTCTTCTTCCCCAAAGAGGAAAGGGAAAATGGTCTTATACATCTGGCCAGCAGGGGAGCAACGTTTGGGCTCCAGTTCATCCAGAGACTGCTGGTGTGGAGGCCCACAGCTCGTGCTGTTCTGGCTCGGTGCTGGGAACCAGGACCACAGTACCTTCTGTTTTTAATGGACTTAAACACAACCTGAGAGTCTTTCCAGGATTTTACAAGAACCTTTTTAAAATCTGGGGACTTGATCTGTGCGGTCCACACCTGTAGGACGCCACTGTTCTCTCTGCTGCTGTCAGGGTTTCTTCGGTGAGACTTCTGGGAAACATGCTGAGGGTCTAGAACAGGGGTCGGCAACCTTTAACACTCAAAGAGCCATTTCGACCCGGTTTCCACGGAAAAGACAACACCGGGAGCCGCAAACACTTTTTGACATCTGAAATGAATATGTTCGCATATATATATATATATATATATATATATATATATATATATATATATATATATATATATATATATATATATCTCTTGCGCTCACACTCACACACCCATATATCTCTGTCAGCTATGTCAGCCAGCTCAAGATCAGGTTGACTTACACCTGCAAATGCAGACACATTTAACAGGGATGGAGTCGATGG